>LPNX010362847.1:158480-199811 GCA_001517045.1 Pseudotsuga menziesii | reverse complement strand
CTTGAAAATGACAATAATATTATTTTATGAGAAAGTGAATTGTGAGTACTTTACTTGAAAATAACAATAATATTATTTTATGAGAAAGTGTGAAATGACTGTTATTGTGAGTACTTCACTTTATGACTTAAAAGTACTTGTACCACTACCTTGGTTAACTATGGGTTTTCATCCACCATAGAAAATGTGACAAATAAGCATTCTTAACTCATGCAATGCCACCTCAACCATGGGGGATGATGTCATCTACTAGAATGTAATTGGTTGATTTTTATAGTACATTTTGGTCCTTTTGAGGCCCATTTTTGACCTCAAATTCTCTCTAATGTTATTTTCATCTTATTCAAGATAGGAATGAGATGGAAAGTTCCTGGTGGTGGAAGTGGTTATGGAAACTTAACTGTCCACTAAAATCAAAACTCTATTGTTGGTTTCTGTTTTCAGGAAAAGTACTTACCTGGGATATATTGTGTAGAAGAGGCAGAGAGGGACCTGGTAGGTATTATCTATGTAAGCTGGAGTCTGAAACTAATGATCATATCGATTTTGATTGTTCATTTACAAGGAGGGTTTGGTCAGAGATCGAGGACAAGTTAAGATACTTAGATTGAGGGCAAGGTACATCAGTATTAGACTGTGTAAAGAACTGGATTATGAAGGCTGATACTAGGTATAGTTCTTTACCTATTATTGTATCTTGGTTCATATGGAAGGCTAGAAACCTTTGCTGTTTTGAAGATATACATCCTAAGACTAATGTGGTAACATCCTTGTGTTTGGGTTTACTTTATTCATATCCTTTGGATAATAGAGGAATGCATTTGATAATGGTTGCTAGTGAACAGACTGATAAAGCAGTACCCTGGGGGTATTTCGATGGATTGGCTGCAGGTTTGCCACAAATCTATGGGGCTAGAGGGGGTGCAAATCTTACAGATTTTTGGGGATTCATAGTTGGTGATCAACTGGGTATCTGGTTCTAATGTGGTGGAAGGGCATTGGAGAATCAAGGAGTTTAGAGGATCTGAAACATATGAGACTTTTCAGATTTTTTAGAATGGGATGGGTGAGTCATGAGATTCAGTGGGTAGGCTGAATGTCATATAGTATATGTGACAGCTCTTTATTGACTTATCTATCTTCATTGCTTAGTTATGATGGTTAAAATTGTTATTTTCTATGAGCTTCCACTATGTGGATAATGACTGTTATTGGATTATAGGTTGATGTTTTTTTTCCAGTTTTGAAGAATACTTTGAAACAATGGTGGTTAAAACTTTATAGTTTTGGGATTTCAGTGGAGAAAGTCCTTGATGAGGTTTACAAGATGATACTTGCACAGTATTGAAGATCAAAGTTTATACTTTGAAGATCAATATCTTTTGATAATGACTATCTATCTTTGACTGTTTATATTTGAAGGTTTAAAAATATATATACTCTTCAGTTTTCGATGGGATTACAAGCATAAGTTTGTATAGATTGTGAAGATCAATGTCAGAAGAGGATTACAGGTTTACTTGTTCAGTTTGTTGATCTTGATTTTTGATGAACATTATGTGTATAAACTACTTTCTGTATGGATTGTAGTTTATGGATTTTGATATCTTATGGATTGGATATAAGTTGATTCATATCAATTGTTATCTTTTTGTAAAAAGCATTTATGTGCTGAATGAATGGTGATAATGGACACTGATCAGTAAATGATAGTGGTTCATATAAGGTATATAATTTTAATAAAAGTTACGATTTTTTTTTGTGAAAAAAAATATTTAAAGAGAACCGTTTAGTTAACAACACTTTGTAGGGACATGGTGCATTGGAGGAAGCAAAATTCACTACAATTGACATTGTTAAATTATTATTTTAAATAAACCAATGGTCTATAGATATATTTATGTGGTGCGTCATTATACTATATAGAACATCAATTGGTAAAGAAAAAAATTTAACCATTGAAACAATAAACAATATTTTAAAAAATGTGGTGCTCTTTAAATATATAGATGCAACGACATGGTGATTCAATATTTTTATAGAGCGTGATTTAGTAAACAAAAACAAATAAATGTCCACAGTGCATTTGAGTAAATATATTGACACGCAAGAACTAATGCATATATACATAGAGACACACACGCACACAAAACAAAAATCGTTGTGCTTTGATGAACTAAACACACACACATTCCAAATGGTGAATCCATTTGCTTGGGGGCAGATCCTATTGTGGGGCTGGGATCCTCTTTTCTTCTACCTAGAGGATTGAAAGACTATCTAGAGGATTTTGGCATATGTTCCTTAGCCTAGGCTCGCAACTTTACATCAAATGCAACAGGTTATTGGTTTTCAGCAGAAGAACTTGATCTTACAGGTGATTGGAAAGTCATTTGGGATAATTATATTAGAGGCCTGGAATTTGGTCATATTCGGCTTACTGATCAAAGTGACATGTTAATCTGGTCCCACAATAATTATATTGGACCATTAACTGCTGCTAAAGGTTATTCCTGTATAATCTCCCACTGCTGTTCAGAATTAAATGATAAGGTTCTGAAAATTTTGTGGTCTTTGCCTATCCCTCTGAAAATCAAATGTTTCATCTGGCTTTTGATATATGGGAAGATTTTAACCTGGGAACAATTACAGTCTAGAGGTATCAGTGGGCCTAGCCGATGTATACTTTATGAAGGAAACTTGGAAGATTTACATCACCTTTTTTTTTTCTGCTGTCCTTTTTCTGCCCGTATTTACACCTTCTTTGAGAGAAAATTCAGTTGCTCTTTCCCTAGTTTTAGCTCTGTCCACTCCTACTTGGACAGATGGTTCACCTGTTCTGTGAGTTCTGCCCCTTACTTATTCCTTCCTCTGTTTATATGTTGGGGAATTTGGCTCACTCGTAATTTCTGCATATTTGAAGATAAGAAACCCTCCATCCCGGCCTTGATTGCAAGAATTGAAGGGATGATTATTTCTTTCCCTGTGCCTTTGAAAATCTGCAAAGCTCGCATTATTGGACCTAAACCAACAAAATGTTTTCCTTGTGGCTTTTTTGATGGTGCTGCTGTGGAAAATTTGGGAGGATCTGGTTTTATGATTTATATCAATGATATGCATTTCTTTAGCTTTTCTATGGGTTGTGGCAGAAGCTCTAACACTAGAGCGGAATTATTGGCTTGCTGGGCAATACTAAAAGTCAGCCTTATGATGGGTATCCCTATTCAGCAAATATATGGGGACTCATTGGTTATTATCTCATGGATTAACAGAATTTCTGCACTTGATGTTCCATCACTGATGCACTGGTGTTGCGATATAATACATATACTTCAAAAGGCCCCGCCGGTGATCTTCAAGCATACATATAGTGAGCATAACTCGTTGGCAGATGCTCTCTCCAAACTAGGATTGAAATTGGATATGGGATTTATTACATATTCAGAATCTTTGGATGGATTGATTGTGAACCAAGGCAATCTTTATCTCTTTTAGAGTAGCTGACTTTGTTTTTCAGCATGATTATGGCTATGATTTGATATCTCTTTCTGTTCTATGATTGAGTCCTTCTTGCCAGCACTCTGTTCTGATATGTATGATTGAAGTTCATCTTCGAATTCACAGTACTATCTGACCTGTTACTACAGGGATGATGAAAAAAGTCTGCTATGTTCAGACTTTTTCTTATATTTCTGCTACTTTGTTTGACATTTATCGATGATGATGGTGGCTCTCAGATTGATCAGTTCATGCTAATATGTATTGATACTTCTGATGTTATGTTCTGTCATGATTTGGCTTTGGATTCTGGCCGTTATCATGCTGATATTGTAAACAATGTCTTTTGATTCATATGAATAACAAAGATTGGTATTTTTTCCTCTGAAAAAAACACACACACACATTAAAACAATAAAATATATATTTAACAAAGCGGTGTTATTTAAATATATTGATTGATCCATTGGATTTGGTGCATTAGTATGTATAAGGAGGTGTAGTGAATAGAAAATGTTTATTCTATTTTTCCTTGTATATATACTAGTACACCACTATCGATGTGTCTATATATATTGAATGCATCAACAAAATAATAATCTGAGTGTTATAATATATCAATTCTCTATATGTACTAATGCACCACGATGATGCATATGGTTATATACAACACTCTAACACTATAAAAATCCAAAAAACATTTAGTAATGTTAGAGAACCGATAGTGGTGCTCTTATGTTAAAGTACTGCATCTGGTGCACATTTAAATGAATACATTATTAGTTGTGTTATTATGTCATAAAAGCGTTGTTAACTGTGTATTACTATTTTTAAGTGCATCGGTTATGTTTGTGATTTGTTTTGAGAAAAAAATGTTTTCTATTTTTTATAAATAAAAATATATTTTAATTAATTTTTTTAAATGTTTTATTTATGTATATATGTGTTTATGTCAATTTTTCTAACAAAACTTAAATGTGAATCAAATAAAAGAGTGCTTAGAGCATGGGTAGCAGTGACTAGTATTGTACAATGTTGTACAAGAGTGGGAAGCTCAAGAGATGGGGAGAGATTTTCTCCTCCACCCTAGTACACCACAGATACATTTCCTCTTATGGATTGTTAATCTTCTCAAGTATTATGAGGAGGCTACATCACTAAGCAGTCACTCACAACTATTGAGGTTGTTGATCCATTTTGGGACCTGCTTAAACATGCATTGAAGGTGGGTTCTAATATGTTGTTTTATCCCACAAAAGAGGAAATTTATTTCATTACCAGGCCATCCATGAGAGGAGAGGATTCTCTCCATTTCCCTGATGTTCTTTGTAGCATTGCAACATCTGCTCAACCAATATATGTTCAAATATATGTTAGTAAGGCTACCACTACCCTGATGACTTCCAGGTAGCTAGTGAGTAGTTGTGCATAACTTATTTTAGTCTAGAGAAGGTTAGGCACCCCTGTATTTGGCCAAGATAGTATCCCATTACACGATTTATGGGAAACACATTAGTTTTAGATTATTATATTGTGTTGAATATTATTCAGTGTAGAGTTTCTTATTCATGAGGTGGTATTCCATTTTTTTGAAACAATGCTTTTTTCTCTAGATTGTTGTTGCACCATGTTGATGGGAGGAAATGATTCCCATTTTATTTTGAGTTTTTTTGTTTATTTTTTAAGATGCTTCTAATCATTCAAGTTTCATTCAACTATTGCCCTCCTAGTTCAATGACCAAGGTGCATATGCACATGTGGGAAATATGTTTCCCAAGTTGGCCTAGGTAGAGTTCCCATGTAGGATCACTATAAAGACATTGGAGTTGCTTTATAGTGGCGATGATCAAATCATGGAACTTGTGTCATACTCATACGTAGGGTTGGATTGGAGAGGATGTCACAACATCCTATTTACCCAGGATGAGCCACCGTATGACAAAGGTATTATTAATGTTATGTCTTGATGAATCTAGTCACATTTTATTGTCTAATTTAATGCGTATGTAATTTGTTATAACATTTTCTTTAAATTGTTTGGTTCAATTGTCTAATTATTGATATGAACTATTTTTCAAATATTGGCACGTATGTTGGGGAGGAACCTCCCCAAGAATATGAGTACATGCATGAGGTTCAGGAGGTACCTCAATTACAGAGACTCTGTCTGTGATGAATTCCAAATAATAGATTCCACCAAGAGGTGATAAACAGATTATCTACATTATTAGCTCAGCATGAGGTGTATCATGTTTAGGTCAATGGGATCCTAAGGGACCCATACCTCTAATTTTTATGGAGGACCATCCCATGTGATATGACATTTCTTGTGCATCATTTTATTGGTGTCTCCAACCTACTACAAAGGTGGATTCCTTCTCATATCTCTTTAGATTCCAATGCTAAGGGTGGTGGTACTCCACTTCCTACTTCTCCACTACTTCCTCCTCCTCCTGACATAACCAAACCACCACCTCCTCCTCCTCTTTATAGAGACAACCAACCACCATCTCCTCCTCCACAGGTCAACTGACCACCCTCACCTACTCCATAGGTCAATCCACCACCTTCTCCTTCTCACCAGGTTGACCCACCACCATATCCTACATAGATCAATATATTAATCTGTCACATTAATCTAGGGACTAAACACAAGTCTCATCAAAGATTAATAACAATAAGGCATGAAAATGGTGTAATTGTGCTACAAAATGAGTAGCCACTCTGTATATTCACATAAAGAATGAGTAATACAATACAAGATCATGCTACAAGCATTAATGACAAAGCAATTCAAATTCCCAAGGAGGTCATTCAAATTGAATGAGTGAGTCTAGCTTAACTGAATGTAAGCCACAGTCAACACTCAAGTTAACCACTGATCAAAACCCTAATTGACTCAACTGAGCTCTAATTGAAGTCAAAGTGCAATAAATGACTGAGTCTAACTGAAAGTAGCTCAGACACATGTCACTGCAAGCCAACCAACAAGTGGTAGTGCATCAATGACTCCAATGAACCCCGATGAGGTTAACTGAAGTGTAACTGACCATCAGAAGTGGTTGGAGGCGCCCATGTTGACTCCAGTTCATTAAATAATCAATACATAATAAATTTAATGAAGGAAGGCACCTTCACTGCTCTGTTTAACTGATTGTAACCATTAGTTAGCAATATGGGGCATTAATGACACTCAGATCACCCCTGGAGTGCTCCAGTTAGCCTCCCCGAATGTAGGAGAAGGCTAAGTTATCCTCCTTGACTAAAGGTAGGTGTGGGTGTGATCTTGCTGATGTCATCTAGTGCTCCTTTGATGTCAATTAAGTCAATAAAACTTAGGATAGTGGTTTAACTAGGCCAAATTGACCAAAATGAGTGTGTATGGTGGTAAATGTCTCCAACACCCCCCCTTACGCTATACTCAGGAGGAGTAGAAAACATAAAGTGCATAAGAATGCTAGGGCCCCATAAACAAAGGCCATAGTTCACCATGTACAATAAAGTAACTACTTAATATAACCAAGGAAACGGGGAAAACCTCATGGGAAAAATACCCCCCCTCAAACTAAGTAGTAAATCAAGAAATTTTTGGTTCTTCTATGTAGCAGCATCCTGAGACTGTGCATGTGAATCTATGAATCCAAACTAAATGAATATGTCTGGAGAAATATTCCACTTTGGAAGAAGAACAATGCACTCAACTGAATTAGAAATATAAACAGCTGCACGGTTAAAATTGGACCCATGTAGAGCGGCTGAAATCATTAGAAGAGAGAGCAAAGGTTCTTGAGGATTCGAACCATGTGTGGAACACTCAAGAAAATGATATGTTTCAGCCTTAAAAATCAAACCACAAGTGGTAAAATCAGCCCCAATTCCAAGGAGCAAGTGTCTAAGCGGATGTAGAATGTCTTCCTCTTTACTAGTTCTGTGAGGAGATGAGCATGTGACCAAAGGTAGAGAAGCCCTGGGACTATGGAGAGTGAATGATTGAGCTCCATAATCTGATATATCTAATGAATCACATAATAAAATATCAGCAACCTCATATGAGGAAACTTACACCAAATCCCCATCAGCAGTTTTGAAGAGAAAGCGCGGTACTTGATTTTTCACACCGGAATTGGTGAGAGTAGCTACAAGCATGACTGAAATATCTTGGATTTTAAAATATTAACCAAATAATATCATATCATAAGGTAAATAATATCTAAATAGGTTCACAACAGATCCAAAACTGTGAAATGAAATCAAATCCCCAGCAGCAGTTTTGTAGGAGACTTGCGGTACTTGTTTCTTCACACCATTGATGAGAATAGCTACAAGCAGTACTGAAAGATTATGAATTTGATATATTAAACCAAGAAATATCAGATCAGATATAAATAATATCATATCAGATCCAATAAGGTTAATATTATATTCAAATAAATGGTTGACCAAGACGGTGGATGCACAACTTTCTTCTTCTTCAAAATTCTGAATTTTGGTGCATGCAATTTTGCAGGAATTTGCTGGAAGATCTAGATCAGGGGGAGCGAATGGATCACTCTGGTAATCTGATATTTCTTCCAAAATATCCAAGGTATCACATATTTGCATACCAGCAGCAACATTAGAGGAAGAAAAAACAAATTTCTCTTCACTTTTGGAAGCAATTACTGGTAAATTTTGCATAGAATTCAAAGGAAAATCACCGGTGAATGTTTGCATGGAAGTGCAGCAGTATTTTTCTTCAATATCAGAGATTTGAATGTCTTCTTCTATTTCAGAAATATGAGGAGATGAGATATTAAAGATCTCATGAACTTCCGGATCAGCATCAGGAGAAGGAGTCACTGCATGGAGACTTTCTTCAATTCAAATTGACTATGTAGAAGATTTTGCTTCATCTTCATCTTGAACAACTTCATCAAAGAGAGTAGAGGCTGATAATTTTGAGTAAATAACTCTTGTGGTGCTGGATATGATCTCCAAAGTGTTATTATGATCCTCATTGTGCTTGCCAAAGGTTCTGTCCAATTTTGTCCAGAGATTCTTTGGGTATTCAGCAGAACCAATAAGGTAGCACAAGCTAGGAGAAAGGGCCAGACATATTGCTCCAAAAGCTCTATCACCATCATTTATCCAGTCATTCTCATTCTCATAAGACTCTTTTCCAATTCCAATAGACACCTCATAGAGACCTCATCTCTTCAAAGATTCAATCATCTTCAACTTCCATTCTGAATAGCTTGTGAATGGGGTGAGAAGAGGGGTTGATGAGTCCATTCGAATTTGTACCTGTTAAAACCTGCAAAACACAACAAAAGGGGCACTGTAAGGTTAGACAACCTGCACATTTTAGGCTTTCATCACACCCAGCATAGTTGATCAAGCAAGCTTGACCAACAATTTCCTTACTTGGGGTATTAAGTGGTAAGCCTTGGCTTCTGGTGCAGTGCTGAAATTTTTGAGCTTTGCTCAATTTTTCATGCAAGATCTGTCAAAAACCTTGTTTTTGAGATATTTGAGCTCTGTCCCGCAGTGAGCTCTGATACCATATTAATCTGTCATAGTAATCTAGGGACTAAACACAAGTCTCATCAAAGATTAATAACAATAAGGCATGAAAATGGTGTAATTGTGCTACAAAATGAGTAGCCGCTCTATATATTCACATAAAGAATGAGTAATACAATACAAGATTATGCTGCAAGCATGAATGACAAAGCAATTCAAATTCCCAAGGAGGTCATTCGAATTGAATGAGTGATTCTAGCTTAACTGAATGTAAGCCACAGTCAACACTCAAGTTAACCACTGATCAAAACCGTAATTGACTCAACTGAGCCCTACATGAAGTCGAAGTGCAATAAATGACTGAGTCTAACTGAAAGTAGCTCAGACACATGTCACTACAAGCCAACCAACAAGTGGTAGCGGCTCAATGACTCCAATGAACCCCGATGAGGTTAACTGAAGTGTAACTGACTATCAGAAGTGGTTAGAGGCGCCCCTGTTGACTCTAGTTCATTAAATAATCAATAAATAATAGATTTAATGAAGGAAGGATCCTTCACTACTCTATTTAATTGATTGTATCCATCAGTTAGAAATATGGGGCATTAATGACACTCAGATCACCCCTGGAGTGCTCCAGTTAACCTTCCCGAATGTAGGAGAAGGCTAAGTTAGCCTCCTTGACTGAAGGTAGGTGTGGGTGTGATCTTGCTGATGTCATCTAGTGCTCCTCTGATGTCAATTAAGTCAATAAAACTTAGGATAGTGGTTTAACTAGGCCCAACTGACCAAAATGAGTGTGTATGGTGGTAAATGTCTCCAACACGATAAACCACCATATCCTCCTATAATGTCACTCCCAAGTGACCTACCAAGGTTATATGGACCTAAACCCTAGTGGTTCTAGCCTAGAATTGGTTATTTGTGTATAAAAAAATAAACATTAATGTCCAACTATTAGACTAGGATGCAAATATCTAAATTTTAATTATTATTTTGCTGATATTTAATTATTGTATGCTAAGTAATTTCCTAGATGGAAATGAGGGTGCGTGATTCCAAGTGGACCATGAGTTGTCAACCAAAAAGGGAAACATAGAGAAATTCAAGAAAAATACTAAAAATAAACCAATCAAGAAGATAAAATCCTGCCAATTCAGTCAGAAGAAAAATCCAGGACAAAGAAGGAAACTACATAAAAGTTGTTAGGGTAAAAAGCAAGAAACTCTTGGAGGGCCCAGTTTCTAAAAGAGAAAGAGGCAAGTAAGTTAAAAAGGAAAGAGGGTGCAATTTCTAGAGAACTAAAGTAAATTCTACCAAAATCACTAGGGCATAGTTTCCACAAAGATGAAAATCCATGTCAACGCAAGAAAATGGGAGAGTTTCTTCATTCACATATGAGGGTGCATTGGTCAAGGTTGTAAATTTTCCTTTAATATTCAACTAGGGATAAACAGTGCATGCAAAATATCAACTGATAACCACACATGAATATATTTTATAGTATGTAGCGGAATATAAAATTGAGAAATAAATCACAACATCACATCATGATATTGACACCATTATTTTGGGTATGGAAACCCCTGGAAAAACCCAAGATGGGAAAACTGGTGTAGCAGTCAGATATAGATTTTATTATAAGAAAATATGGAAATTTTACAATCACTGCAAATTCACCCAAACCTGGCGAATGCAATACCCAGCAGAATCACCGTTTCTTCTTCTTTCCTGTTTCGTTCTCCACGAGAGTCTTGAACTCTTGGAACCTCTCAAAGACCTCTGACTTTTCCTTCAGGAAACAGATCCAGGTTTTCCTGGAATAGTCATCCATAAAGGTTACGCAGTAACTATAACCACTGAACAAATGGACACTCATAGGTCCACATACATTTGAATGCACCAAGTCCAAGGGATCCTTATACTTGTGCTCACTATGTGGGAAAGGCTTCCTGATGTTCTTCCCCAAAGCACAACCCTTACAGTGGTTATGCTTTTCCTCCTGTACATGAGTAAATCCAATGATTGCCTATCTCAAATTCTTCAGTGCTCCATGGTGTAAGTGTGCCATCCTCCTATGCCACAACTCACCCTGACTACTATTGTTGCTACTGACTAGAGCCTTTGCAGGCTCAAAGTTTAATATGTACACTTTCTCGCTCCTTCTGCCAATCACCCGATCCAAGCTCCTATCTGACCCCTTGGGCCTGATATACACTCTATGGTCACAAAAATTCACCTGATATCCCTTTTCCTCTAGAGTGGAGACTGATATAAGGTTCTTGGTCAGTCCTAGAACATATAACACATTAGCAAAACTGAGGGGTTTTCCAGATTCCCTCTCAAATGAAACAGTGCCAACTCCCTGCACCTGATACCGCGCATCATCTTCTAGCTCAATGTGGATCCCTGTTCCACCCTCCTGTAAGTCTCTGAAGAATCTCTTCTATCCAGTAATGTGACTAGATGCTTCACTGTCAATGTACCATATGCTGCTCCATGTGGTGCTTTCCATGCAAGCTATCAAGCAAAACTCCTCATCGAAGTTCCTGCTGAACTCATCCACCTATGCAGATCTAGCCATCTGAGTGTTACTTTTCTTCTTCCTATATGGGCACTGGGAGGCAAAGTGTCCCTGCTTGTGGAAGATAAAACACTTGACCTTTGATATGTCAAGGTTCTTCTTACCATCCTTCTTCCTCTTTGCCTTCCCCTTGCTCTTCCTTGTAAGGGCTAGAGCCTCCTCATCCACAATCTATGGGGCACTGCTGGATGAGTCTAATCCTTGACCCATGCGGGTCTCCTCCTGCACAAATTCATCCCATAGTCTCTACCAATCAGGGAGCATCTCCCTGGCCATAACACCTTTGAAAAAGGTGTCCCATGGCTTAGAGAAGCCATTGAGGGCTATTCGAACTAGCTCCTCATCCACTATATTAGAGCCAACAAATCCAAGCTCGTCCCTGATCTATGTGAGCCTCGTGAGATAAGGAACCACTCCTTCTCCCTTGGCCATCTTCATGCTACGCATCCCCTCTTGCAACACCATCTTCCGGTTCTTATTCTTGCTTTGGTACAGACTCTCCAAAGCTGTCCACATCTTTGCTGCGGTCTTCTTACCAGAAAAGTGAGGGACTATATGGTCCTTCACTCCATCCATGATAATCAGCATAGCTCTGGAATCAATCTTCTTCCAAGCCGCTAAATCTGTCGGATATGTGGGTGCAACCTTCGTGGAGTCAATGTGCTCCTCTGCATCACTGATGTCCAGGATCCTTGTGATCCTTTCTTTCCATGTAGGAAAGTTCTGAGCACCCTGGAGTCTATCATCAACTCTCAACTGCATGACCATAGTCAAGTGTACCTATCAAACCCTAGATCTGGAAGTCTAGGTTTGTGTCTTGTTATAGATCTGCCCCCGATCTATCACTGCTGCTGCAAATCTCTCAACTTTAGCTCTCCAGAGCTCTGATACCATGTAAATTTTCCTTTAATATTCAACTAGGGCTAAACAGTGCATGCAAAATATCAACTAATAACCACACATGAATATCTTTTACAGTATGCAGCGGAATATAAAATTGAGAAATAAATCACAACATCACATCACGACATTGACACTATTATTTTGGGTATGGAAACCCCCAGAAAAACCCAAGATAGGAAAACCGATGCAGCAGTCATATATAGATTTTATTATGAGAAAATATGGAACTTTTACAATCACTACAAATTCACCCAAACCTGGCGAATGCAGTACCCGGCAGAATCACTGGGAAAATCCCAACTAAAGCTCAACACCCTCCTATGTGAGTGTACATCCTAGCTATACGAAGCTCGATGATCCTGATGCTCGCTCCTTCATCTTCTCAGCTAAATCCTCTGTCTAACTTTCTCTCCTTGTCTGTATCCTATCTCTGTCGGAATACAAGTGTGTGTGTTCTCTCGACCAATTGATCTCTCTTATATAACTTTAGGTAAAGAGAAAACCCTAATTTCACTTTCACTTTAACTAGTGGTTCACTTAAGTTAATTTAGATCACTTTAGTTATTTTCCAAAGTAAACTTAGGAAAAATAATTAAATACAATTGGCTTCCTATTTTAAGTCTTTTGCATGCAAGAACACATGCATGCAGGAAGACCTTCCTTGTTGCTACTAGTTTAACAAAGGTGTCTTGGGAATGAATCTAAATTTCCTATATGTGAATGATAGAACACCCCTCTTCCAAAATTTGGTCATTTTGTTTTTAGTTTTGAGAGTCTGCTCTTAGTGGTTGAGTGATGTGCCTTAACTAAAGCTTTGGGTGGTTTTACCCTTAGCCAGTGGATTTCATATTTTTTCCTTATGTCAATGCATGCATTAAAGAAGTGTTATTGCAGTCTCTTATTTCTACTTCATCCAAGTTCCATATCATTCATTAGATATTGAGGACCTCTCTTGAGTGAGATTCAGTCTTCTCTCTTCCTCCTATCCATTCTATGTAATTCTAGTTATTATGGAGTATTTGTAATGGGATTTTCGACCCCAATCAGATGTATTTAATGTAATAATGTAAATATTCCATTTAATATCAGTTTCAGACCATATTCATCCCATTTTTAGAGTTTGGGAGGCTCAACATTCGATTCTACATAGTTTTCTAGCCTCAAATCCAAGCTATGGAGTTTAATGCTATAAGAGGATATCTCTAAGATTCCAATGAGATGTATTTTGACCCTCATTGATATATTATTATGTAATTAAATATATCTAAAAGATTAACAATACCCTGAATATGTTTGGTTAAGTTTCATGAAGGATTTTAATACCCCTCCTAGAATTCAATGAATAATGGGCTAGTTTTCCGGTTTTAGTGATTTCATCAGTCTAAAAATATTGAATTTATTTCCTTTATATTATTAACATGAAATAACATGTTAATTAATATTTCCCATTCCTAAACTTGAATATTAATGACCCTTTTCCTGTGTTTTGAAATCCCATAAGTTGAGCTTATTGCATAGTCCTAAAGACTAGTTTTTCTAATATAACCTTTATGATTCCTTTTTACTATTTTTGATCTGTTATAAACCTGAATATGATAATTTTAACACCCATAACATATTTATATAACCTTACTAATCTTATATTAGCCACCGGTTTCTTGTAAACTTCTTGTAAAGGTTTTAGTTTGCACCGGTTGGGACTCCCAGAATCCTGGTAGTAGAATTCAACCTAGATTATGTTCAAAACCTAAAAGGCCAAGCATATAGGTGATTAGGAACCTAAGAAATTAGTATCCTTCATTTACTGATTGTTTTCACCTAAATCCAAGTTTATTCCCTCACTCACCTTGATAAATTGTCCACTTGTCAGCTAGTTTGTCTCAAAGTTTTATTGCATAGAATTAGTGAGCCCGAATTCAGCCTTAGGTTCATTACAGTGGTATCATAGAATGGTCCTATGAACTTGTTGTTAACTTACCTTGATGAGTACCAAAGGATATCCCAATACAAGACAAAAAAATCATAAAGATCTTTTCATTGTTAGAGAAGTGGAGTTCAGTTCCATCCAAGGGAACATTTGAGGAGTGGCAGGAAGTATGGATGACAAAGGCATAAGTGGAGAAGAAAATGATGAAATATTTGCAAATAACATTTTGAAAGTTATGGAGAAATTCGCCGAAGTATAAAAAGAAACCAGAGACATTCTCTCTAGGTTGGTAGACAAGAAATAAGGGGAAGTCATCAGTAGTTGTTATAGCCCAAAATGACACACTCTCTTCTTGTGACCACTTTCCTATGTTTTCATCACATGTCGACACTTCATGAAAGTCACTGAAAAACACCTAAATTGTAGGAGCCGTATCCATATTTATGTAACTCTTTTTGACCTCTTATTGTGACCATTGGAAAGGTATTCAAGTCAAGAACAACTTTGCAGAAGACTTTAAATCTTGGAAATTCCCATAAAACCCTAAAAATAAGCATATTTGACCCATTCATGACTTTTCCTTCATGGTACCCACATATTTTACCTCTATACTCATGATGTTTCCTTAATTCTACCTACGGTTACATCCTGTAGTGGTAAAGAATGATAAAAATATAGAAATATTGAATTAGGGGTGGTTTGGGAGGTTATGGAACTAATTTGGGAAGTTGTAACTAACCCCTATTCGACCCTATCTCTTCAGAAATGTTTAAATAGAGGGAGAGAGGCCCATGAGAGGGGACTTGAACTTTTGCATTATTATGCTGGAGGAATTGGGACTCTTATCCCCCCTACCTTTTCCCTAGATGCCATCTCTTTGTGTTATAGAGCTTGGAGGTTGAGTTCCTTGGAGAAGAGAAGTAGAAGAACCAAATCAAGGTTTTGTGAGGTGCCTGGATTGAAGAGAAGGTAATCTTTGTACTTATCTCATGATTAATAAAGATGTGATTCTCTTCCTCTTCCAATAAATGTGTCTTGTATATTGAATCTTTGATTATGATCATATTTTTATGTTAATCAGTTTAGGTTTTCACATTTCTTTGATTATCATTGCTTTACATGTGGTCATATTGGTTTGAGGAAGGTATAATTTGTTTTGCAGGTCCATTGGAGAAAGAGGAGAAAGAGGGGGATGGAAGGGCAACTTAGATCAACCTTCATTTGGATAAGGTATGAACTAATAAAAAATCTGAACCTTTCTTATATTTACTTGCAGAACTATATGCATCTACCTTTCAACTCTAGTATGTTGATGGCCTCTTAAACGCTAGCCATAGGAACAATTTCCTCTACAATAAAAATGGAAAATCCACTTGGGAGAACCTTGTCTATTTGGGGTTTCTTTGACTTATTTCCAATATTTTGTAAGGTTTTAGGTCCTTCTTAGAATTTATGAACACCTTTTGAGTCTGTTAGAACACCTTTTTTGCCTTCCTAGGCTAGTTTTTTACCCTTTTTGTGCTTTCTTCCACCCGTTCGCAAGTTGCAAAATGAACAATATTGATTTTGGGATGTATTCATGACTTGCACTACATACAAACTGTGTGTCATTCACAACCTTCCTTGAGGAAACTCGTGAATGCACCTGAAAGTGTGTTTTTGACCTTTTTTAGTGTTTTTTTGGGTGATTTGAGAGATGTTTGTGGGGTATTTAAGGGTCCTTTGCATGTGCATGACTCTAAGGAGGTTGTTTCATTCTGTTTTGTGCTATTTTTCTATCTTGTAATCCCTTTTCAAGTCCTTAATCTTGTTTTGTTGCTTCCCCCCCTACCTTCTTCTTTGGATTGACCTTGTTGGACAAGGTGCTGAGTAGCCTTTGTTTGTAAGTTTAGATTGATTATTGGAACTTCTTGGGCTTATTTTATGTCAGTCTTATTGCTTAGTCTCTTCATTCCAAAGTGGTTGGCTTTCCTAGATTTGTATGCCTTCCTTCCAAGAGAGGTTACATCCAACCTTAGGGAAACCTAGGGTTTGTTAGTGGGGTATAAAGTAATTGTCTATTTTCTTTCCTTGCATTACTTACATGCATTAGTTGATAAGTTGTATTTCTTTTGCATATTGGAAAATAAAAATAAAAAGAACATATAGTTTCTTTCTATGCACATAGATTATGGTTTTAGTCTAAATTGCATTGCATATTAATGTTCTTCAAAAAATAAAAATAAAATTGTTCTTTCGTGGCTTTCAATTTTCCGATTGAAAAGAAAGAGAAGTAGGTTTTCTTTTGCATTTCACATTCTCTTTTGCTTAGTCATCTTGTTTCTATTGTTGAGTCACAGATCATTGGTTTCACCTCTGCCGCCCTTTGAGTAAACAATAGCCCTTTAAAATAAACGTTTAATATCTAAAATATATTAGTAACTGTTCTTTTCCAGGGACGACACATGCTAGTCTAGGCTAGTTATTTGGGTTAGGGATATCTTAACTTACCAAAAATTGAAACTCAAACATAGTGGCCTATCTTTAGTAAATCCAACTTTGCAAAGAAAGATATTGAAAAGATCCTCTCACACAGGAGTCAAGCACGAGGTCGTGCGATACTGAGCATTTGGAGATACCCATCCTTTACTCAGTATAGCATACACCAAAGCTATTTCACATTTGTTGACTTACCCAGTACCTCCTCCCAGCCCTGTGTGGTGCCCAATACTGCTTGAGTTTTGGGCTTAGCTACCCTGCCCATGTACATTGGCTGGACCTACGACTGCTACGTCGACCTTTCTTTGATATTTTGGTAGCCTTAGCATCTTGACCTATAGGACTCATACACGGGTGGTAGTGGAAGGCTATTTCCACTGCTCCTAAGGTAGACTTGGAAGGTAACATCAATGGAAAATTTGGGAGGGAGGTTGGATGATTCCAGTGCTTGCACCCAAAAAAATCATCATGATATGCCAAGTAAATACTCTCTGACCTTCACTGGTCTGTTCTAGCCCCTAATTATCCCAGAATCTCCTTTGGAGGGCATCATTTGTTTTCCTGGTCTTGATATTTAGGATTTTTTCTAGTGGTGTGCTCTTTGTACTATTGGTTACCATTTAACCTCAGTTGTTGGTTAAGTGAGAAACTATGTCTAACACCCCTATGAACACCAACCTGGAGACCCCCTTTTGAGTGAATCCTTGTACTCTTCCTCTCACGAGGAATGTTGGTGTTTCTTTGATGGACACCTTGAATCTACCTAGATTCACCCTAGGGCTACCAGTGTGGTTGTTTTCCACTTCAATTGTCCTAAATGCTCTTGATGCTTCTCAAGTAAGCTCCTTATATTAAGGGCATCAAAATATTGCTTCCCATTCACCTATAGCTGCCTCTCGTCCTCCTTATACCTCATGTGGTGAAAGTTCTGATACTAGCAACCGACAGTTTAAAAGGAGTATAATAAGGAAGAATAGGAAGAACACTCGAAAGCAAGGGGCACCTGTTCAACCTCTATAGGTCAAGTTGAACCTCCCAATCCAGCCTCTGCAGGCCATGCTGGTAGGACCCTTTCAATCTTTGTAGTTCATGTTGGATCTAGAAACTCATCCTCCATAGTTCATGTTGAGGGCACCTGTTCAACCTCTACTAATTCATGTTGAACTTCCCCATCCAACATCTACAGGTCATGTTGGATCTAGTTACACAGCCTTTACAGGTCATACTGGGAAACCTTGTTCAACCTCTATTGGTCATGTTGGACCCAACCACCCAGCCTCTGAAGGTCATGCTAGGGCACACACGTAACCTCTGTGAAGCATGTTTATCCTCACCATTCAGCCTCTATGGGTCATGTTGGCAGAACTTGTCCAACCTCTGTGGTTCATGTTAAACCTAGTCTCTTAGCCTCTGCAAGTCATGCTGGGAGAAAATAGTTAGCCACTATGAGTCATGTTGACATTGTTGAAAAGACTAATCATTCAAAAAGAAAGATCAAGTTCCCTTGTAATATTTGTGAGGGATACCACCTTACTCATCAATGCCCTGCCATCGCGGAGGTACAAATATTTTGGTTTCAAGGCCATCCCGTTCTTGAAAAAACTGAAACTTCTCAACAGCATGTTCAACCTTTGGTTGATCAAGTGGTCGAACCAATTTCATCTTTGGCTCACCCTAATATTCCTTTGGAGAGTGACCTTTACCATGTTATTGAGCCAATTCCATCTTTGGTCAATACCACTCTCCCTTTGGAGAATGACTTTTATGAAGCAGTTGAATCAATTCCACATTCGATCAATCCCACTCTTCCTTTGGAGAGTGAATTAGTTGCTAGTCATATTTTCTTCATTGTCAGTTCAGAAATTAATAAATAAGGGGGCACTAAACTTGTTTCGGATGAACCCCCACCAAGCTCTAGTATTACTTCCTTTTATTGAGATATCCTAGTTGAGTCGTGCCTTCTTTATGATGCAACTTTCCATATAAAGGTCAAAGTTGGACAATACATGATTTCTCGTTGTATTGTTGACGAAGGAACCTCAGTTAGTATTTGTTTGCTTGTTCTTGGCGATGCATGGGCTCTCCCAGAATTGTGTCATCTGATAGTCAGTTACTACCTTTTGATAGAATAACTAGTACAACCTTGGGAATTCTTGCTCAAACACCTATTACTTTGGGTGGGAAGACCGTATGCTCCTCGGCCATGATTATGTTTATTCCATGTAGGCTGTGGTGTCAACGTTCCTTTGTGTGATGTACTTTAATCATGGTGGAGACATTGTCACTATCGATCAGTTGGGTTTTCTTGATCCCTCCTCTGACCCAACTAGAGACCGTGTCTTTCCTTTAATGATTCCCAGTATCTCGATAGACACTGCCTCACCTTGGGTGATCTATGTGGCCTCGTATTCCTTGCATTTAGTTGCTACTGAGAAGAAGCCTCTATTTTCATGCTTACCTTTTTGGGACTTGGCCCCAGCAGTTGACTAGGTCATCCATCCTATACAGACTGTGGATCCTATTCTCCACTCTGTTGTTCCATTCAAAAGTTCGGATATGTGTCCTATCTGGGATGTTTTATTTCCTTTTGATGAAGTCTTCCAAGAGTATTTAATACATTCTTACCTTCTTATGGATTTTAGTTCAGATGTCACTAAGTCTAACCCTAATTTTCTTGATAATCCTGATATTTCCTTAGATCGATCTTCTTATGTTGGTCTTATTGAGTCTTTGGACTCTCCCTTTGAACAACAAGTCAGTGATCATGATGAGTTTGATTTTTCTTATAATTTCTCACCTTCTGCGATACTGAGTTTGTTCCTGCAAAATCTATATCCCCTATTGATTTTTTTTTCTTCCAAGGTTGATCTTACTAATTATAAACCCTCAAGCCTTGGAACTATAGAATCTTCTTTGGTCAATTCTACCTTAACTTCCCCTTCTGTAGAAGATAGCAAATCCGCATGTGTTTCAACCAAAGTGACATGCATCGGATCTTTTCTTATGAATTTGATCTTGGTGTCATTGTTTCTTGGAGACAAGATTTTTAGTTGGATTCACAACTGTTTACTGGCGTTGCCTTGTTTTTCAAGCTGTAACTACATTTTCATGTACCCTACTTGCATGTTTGAGCCTGATGTCGGCTTCCACACTCTTAACTCATTATATTAGCCTTCATCTATCCTCTCATCATCTCTCAACTTTGTATCATATTGCCTTTGAAACTTGACACCTTTTTCCTTGAGCCGACATTCCCCTAGTGTCTTTATCCTGCTCATGTTCCTTGCATTGTGCTTAGGTCTGTTCCTTGCAGTTGGAACTAGTTTCTCCTGCCTCTAGCACTTGTCCTCGCATTTAAGCATCCTTTTTTCTCTCCTTTGAGATCATTAAAAATAGTAAGGAGGTCGTGAGTTTACTTTTGTAGACTCGTTAAAACTTCATAGGAAATATATGGAGTTATCTTTAATCCTTGTTCTGACTCCTTAAAATTGACTATATTTCCAAGTAAACTTGTTTGTTCAGACTCGTTAAGGTAAACTGAACAATCATCCACATTGGTGGTAGGTTATCTCTTTTTTAGACCATGTGGATTACTTATGAAAAAGGAATACTCTATTTTCTTCAGAATCTAAAAGAGTATCTTCATGCATAGGTTTATCTCTTTTCTGAACCTGGAGGACTAAACCTACAGAAAAGGACCCTTTTTGAGCTTAGTTTTCTCTTTTCCATGCTCTGGACCTAAACATGGAAAATATTCCAAGCATACTTTATGTCTTTGTCATGATCGCTAAACCCTAGAACAAAGCATCAAGTTTACTATTGTCTGTACTATTCTCGTAAATAAATGGAACTTTCTGAGTGATCTTGATTTCCTTCACACTCGTTAAAATTAGAGCATTCTGCTCACTTATGAAGGAACATGGGTTTGGTGATAGTTTAACCCTTTTTCTGACTTTGCCAACTAACTACAAAAAGGCATACCTTAGTTCTTCTAATATAAGAGTGTTCTCCTTTGAATTTTTTATACCTTTTCAGACTTAGGAGACTAACTTTACAAAAAAGATGCCCCCCTAGAGTCATCTTTGGAATTTTCAGACTCTCAAAACTATGAAAACACCATCGAGCATCCACTAAATCAGGCTCAAAAAATATACAAATCAATGCTTTATCAAGCATTCTTATGTTTCTTCTTCAATCTTGTCAAAAGTGAAGAAGGTCCCCACTTTTCTGTCTTGGAATCATTAAACCTTTACAAGAAAGAGGGAAGGGAAGTTCATTCACATGTTTTTTACATCATGGCAACAAGTCTTGTTTCCTTGAATAGAGCACTAGTTTTGATTCTATCAACAATTGGGTCCTTAGTTTTTGACCTTATCCCAATTCATAGTTTCGTACTTCTCCATTTGGCTTCTTTTCCAATCATCTGGGGAATCTGTCAATGTCTCCTACATTACAGATTTGTATCATTGGTCTCTTTGTTTCAAAAGCTTCCTAAGTCACTTTTATGTCATGCTCACTGTTCAAGGATAAACCTTTGTTGTCAATTCTGTAGTTTCCTTTACCTTTTGTGTCAGCCATTCCATGGTATTGTAACATTACATTCAGTCTTTGATGGTCCTTCCTCCAAAAATTTGTTCCAGTTCTAGATCCAATAAGTCTCTGACTTACCTTGTGTTGGATGATGAAGGATTCCTTAATTCCTTCCTTCCAATGGATCTCTTCCTATCAAAAACAACACATCTCTAGGAATGAGATTTAGATTTTATGACAGTACCTTGGGGATTACAGTAATCAATGGCAGTTTCCCTTGCTATTGGGTAGTGGGAATACCTTAATGTTTCCTACTCAATATATTTATTCAGTTGTTCAACTTTAAGACCTTGTATTCACACTTGTTAGAATGTACCAGGAACCTTGGGGACCATTTTCATTAACGGTGGTTTCCCTCGCATTTGTCAATGGTCCTCATCAATGACCGATAATCAAATGGTTTCATCCATGTTCGACTTCAGTTCCTTTATTCGCATGGTTAGGATTTGTATATTTGGGCGGCTTGGATTGAAGACCTTGGGCCGATAGTAGCATCGTAATATTTTTTTATTACTTGAGTTGCGCAATACCTTGTCACACTTCATATGAAATATTTTGAGACATAGATCCACCTTGTATTATTGTGGCTATGATCGATTATTGAGCATGGATACACCTTGTTCACTTATGGCCATGACTCCTTTAGATTTTATATGACACATTTTTTCATATTATGTGACCATGATAGTTACATCAGTTATACACATGTTGGATCCACCTATATCTTTATGGCATTTATTTGTATATGGACCTGTAGGTCCTAGAGATCATTTTTGTTAGACATTATCTCCCTTTCATGTACCTTTGTTCGAGCCTTTCGATCTTGGATTCCCTACTCTCTCCATGATTCAGTTGTTTCATTTTATAGTATATTCCGGCTATCATCTTCCCCTCTAACCTCATACATTAGGGGGAATCTATTATAGCCCAAAATGACACACTCTCTTCCTATGACCACTTTCCCATGTTTTCATTGCATGTAGACACTTCATGAAAATCACTAAAAAACACCTGACTTCGAGGAGCCATATCCAAAGTTTCGTAATTCCCTTTTACCTCTTCTCTAAATCGTTGGAAATTTATTCAAGTTGAGAACAACATTACGGAAGACTCCAAATCCTAGAAATCCCCAAAAGTACCCTAAAAATGAGTATCTTTGACCTATTCATGACTTTTCCTTCATGGTACCCATGAATTTTACCTCTATGCTTATGTATTTTCCTTCATGCTACCCATGGTTACATCCTGTAGTGCTAAAAAATGATAAAAATATCAAAAATATCAACTTAGGGGTGGTTTGGGAGGTTATGGAACTGATTTGGGAAGTTGTAAGTGACCCCTATTCGACCCTATCTCTTCAGAAATGTATAAATAGAGGGAGAGAAATCCATGAGAGGGGACTCAAACTTTTGCATTGTTGCGCTGGAGGAATTGGGACTCTCATCACCCCCTATCTTTGCCCTAGAAGTCATCTCCTTGTGTTATAGAGCTTGGAGGTTGAGTTCCTTGGAGAAGAGAAGTAGAAGAACTAGATAAAGGTTTCGTGAAGTGCCTGACTTGAAGAGAAGGTAATATTTGTACTTCTCTCATGATTAATAAAGATGTGATGCTCTTTTTCTTCCAATCAATGTGTCTTGTATATTGAATCTTTGATTATGATCATAATTTTATGTTAATCATATTAGGTTTTCATATTGCTTTCATTATCATTGCTTTACATTTGGTCATATTGGTTTGAGGAAGGTATAATTTGTTTTGCAGGTCTCTTGGAGTAAGAGGAGAAAGAGGAGGATTGAAGGGATTCTTAGATCAACCTTCATTTGGTTAAGGTATGAAAAAATCAAATCTACAAACCTTGTGTACATTTACTTGCAAAACTATATGCATCTACCTTTCAACTCCAGTATGTTGATGGCCTCTTAAACCCTATCCATAGGAAGACTTTCCTCTACAACAATAGTGGTTCCCACCAATAGGAGAAGAAGGTTATCAAGGATAAAATATTCTATAAGACTAGACCCCATAATATACCACTTGATTTCAAAGAGCTTCCAAGGTCTAATGTGCCTAATTTTCTGGAGCATTGGGTGGAAAAAGTTGAATTGCAACTCGAAGGAGTCACTCCAATAAAGGTTCGGCTCGCAGAATACATGGATTTCATTGAAGAGTTCAAAATACATTTGAAATTTAGATATTATTGCCAGTATCAGGATAAGGTCAAATTCAGAGAAGGTAATAGAATTCCTACTCAAAACTTTGAATTGAAAATAACCATAGTCAAAATATCCCTTCCCTATTTTGATGGATTTGCAAAATGCATTGCTAACTCATGGGTGAAAAAACTAGACATGTATTTTTAGTTGAATTAAAGCAATTAGGAACTCTAGACGCTTACATTTCAGAATTTCTAAAGGTGGTTTTCATGGTGAATGATGTGTCGGAGTCATTCTTATTTCTTTTGTTTAGAGAAGGACTAGCATATCCACTTAAATTTCTAGTTAAAACTCATCAGCCTTATTCACTACAATATGCCACGAATAAGACCCAGGATCTTCAAGATGTTATCCCAAAAACTAGTTTTCCACCAAAGATATTTTCCCTCAAGACTCAAGGTTAAGAGGCCTTTCCAAAAAGGTCATAGTGGAAATTTCAATAGGGATAACTACTCTAAATATCAATATGAATTGAGGAAAAAGAAGTTGCACTTTTCATGCCATGAGCCATGGGTTCCGGGACATAAATGTGCTAAGGGGAAAGTACACTATATTGATTTTTTTTAAGTGAAGATGAAGGATAGGATGGGTACTAGCCAACATATGCAAAAGAAAATTTTGAATCAGTTGAAGAGGAGGAGAAACCACAACCAAATTCCCTAAAAAATGTTGTTCTGTCAGGAGTACCTAGATTTCATACTCCCCGATTCAAAGGAGTAGTCCAAGGGTAGAGAGCCATTGTTTTGGTGGATGGAGGAACCACCCATAATTTTATTAGCAACGCAATGGTGGAAATAAGAAAATTTCCACTAAATCCTTTAACGAATTCACTGTCACAATCACTGGAAATAATTCCATGGACTACATAAAATTGATTCCCAAACTATAAGTGACCATTGGGGACTACACACTTACTAATAATTTTTATGTGGTGAATGTGGTGGACGCCAACATAGTGTTGGGATTTTAATGGTTATTTTTCAATTGGTGGACATTCTGTGAACTACCAAGTTTCAAAAACGAAGCTCAATAGTTCTAGTGGGAAACGAGTTGTTTTGACGGGTATGAATACTTTCCCAAATCAGTTGGTCTCTTCCCACAACATGAGATCTACATTAAGACATGAAGACATAGAGTGGTATGTTGAATGTTTCATTGCTTCCCAAGGATCATCCATAGACATTTCTTAACATCCATAGGACATTAAGGTACCGCTAAAAAATATGAAAAGATATTTGGAGATATTCCTCTGACGATACCATTAGATAGAGGGGTTTAGCATGTGATTAAATTAGAGGTAGGGACACTTCCTATCATGATTCAACCCTACACACATACCAAAAGACTCAAAGATGAAAATTAAAGGACCATAAAGGATTTGTTGGAATAAGGGATGATCAGACCCAGTATTAGTCCTTTTGCTTCATCAGTGGTTTTAGTGAAGAAGAAAGATGGGACCTTGAGGATGTGCATAGACTGTACAAATTTGAATAAAAGAACCATTAAGAACCAATACGTCGTCCCAAGGATTGATGATTTAATTGATGAGCTACATGGGGCCAAATTCTTCTCCAATATTGACATTTATTTTGGATATCATCTAATTCGAATGAGAGAAGAAGAAATACATAAAGCAACCTTCCACTGTCATTATGGCCATTTTGAATTCCTAGTCATGCCCTTTGGCTTGACTAATGCATCTACAACATTTCAATCTTGCATGAACATGGTATTCAAGGAGCATCTTCATAAGTATTTGTTAGTATTTTTTATGATATTTTAGTTTATAGTAAAAATTGGAAAGAACATCTGCAACATTTGGAAGTTGTACTAACCATTCTTGCAGACCATTCCTTGTATGCAAAGTTGTCCAAATGTGAGTTTGGAATGATTTAGTTGTTGTATGTTGGCCATGGCATTTGACAAGAGGGGGTGAAGGTACACATGGAAAATATTGAAGTGGTTTTAGTGAAGAAGAAATATGGGACCTTGAGGATGTGCATAGACTATAGAGATTTGAATAAAAGAACCATTAAGAACCAATACGCCGTCCCAAGGATTGATGATTTAATTGATGAGATACATGGGGCCAAATTCTTCTCCAAGATTGACGTTTATTATGGATATAATCTAATTTGAATTAGAGAAAAATACATACAGAAAGCAACCTTCCAGTGTCATTATGGCCATTTTAAATTCCTAGTCATGCCCTTTGGCTTAACTAATGCATTTGCAACATTTCAATCTTGCATGAACATGGTATTCAGTGAGCATCTCCATAAGTATGTGTTAGTAATTTTGATGATATTTTAGTATATAGTAAAAATTGGAAAGAACATCTGCAACATTTGGAAGTTTTACTAACCATTCTTGCAGACCATTCCTTGTATGCAAAGTTGTCCAAATGCGAGTTTGGAATGATTTAGTTGTTGTATCTTGTCCATGTCATTTGATAATAGGGGGTGAAGGTACACATGGAAAATATTGAAGCCATCATTGATTGGAAAATCCCCAATAATGTCACAGACATGAGAGGATTCCTTGGAATCTACACTTACTATCATACGTTTGTCAAGGGATTTTCTCAATTGGTAGCTCCCTTAACTAGTCTTACCAAGAAATAATTTTTTGTTAGTCAAAGGAAGATGATTTTTTCTAGAGCATGAAAAATGTTATGAGTAGTTGTACATTTCTTTCTCTACCTAACTTCGATCAACCTTTTGTGCTTGAGTGTAATGCCTATGGGGAAGGTATTGGAGTAGTACTGATGCAAAATAGGAACCGAATTGACTTTGAGAGTAGAAATTTTCATCCCCATGAAATAAATTATTCCATATATAACAAAGAGATGTTAGCCATAATGCATGCCTTAGACAAATTCTGAAAGTACCTGGTGGGTAGTACGTTTGTGGTCAAAATTGATCATAACAGCTTGAGACATTTCTTGACCCAAAAAGATCTTACTGACAGGAAACAAAAATGGTTAAGTAAATTTAAATATCATGAATTTATATAGAAAACAAGAAGTGAAAGTTGAATGTAGTAGTAGATTCCCTCTCAAGAAAACCAACCTTTTTTCTATGGAGGTCCCTATGGGTTGGAAAGTGCAACTAACCTTAGAATACTCCATAAATAAATTTGCATGTAAAATTATATATGGAGAAATTAGAGATGACATGTACAAAATAGTGGATGGGATTATCTACTAAAAGGATAGGATTTACTTAGTACCAGAATCAGATCTAAGAAAGAAAATTTTGGAAGCTTCCCATGATTCACCACTAGTAGAAAATCCTGGTTTTATGAAATGTTACCGAAAGGTTAGGGAGAGGTTTTTCTGGAAAGGATCCAAAGATAATGTGTTGAGACATATGATGGAATGTAACATGTTCCAAAAGAATAAAGTTGATCACACACATCCAGCTAGTCTACTTCATCCACTTCCTATCTCAAATAAAAAATAGAAAAGCATTTCAATGGACTTTATCATTGGGATACCCATGGTGCAAGGTAAGGATTGCATATATGTTGTAGTTGACCGATTGCACAATTTTTCAAGCTTATTTGTTGTCCCTTCTACCACCTCAATAGCTCAAATTATAGAATTCTTCTTTAAATAATTGTTCAAATTGCATGGATTGTCAAAGATAATAATTAGTGACAGAGATAATAAGTTTACTAGTGCTTTTTGGCAAGAATTGTTTAAACTGGTGGGGACCAAATTAAATCTCAGTATAAGTTATCACCCCCAAAATGATGGCCAAACTAAGAGGTTCAATCAGTGGCTGGAGGGTTATCTCATAAATTATGTGATAGGATAGTAAAATACATGGATTACATGGTTGCATTTGGGAGAATTATACTATAATACTACTTATCATATGTCAATAGGCATGTCTCCCTTCAAGGCCCTATATGGATATGAAGCGCCAACTTATGTGGATCAATTTTTTGGAAAAATTAGAGCAACAAAAGATAAGGACTGGATTCAAGAGAGTGAAGATATCCTGAAGATACTCAAGAACAACTTGCAAACTACTCAAAACCAATAGAAAATGTATGCAAATAGGAACTCTACTGAGAGGAATTTTCAATAGAATGAATTGGTGTACTTAATATTGAAACCTTACAAACAATCAACCATGAAGGTTAAAGTATAAGAAAAGTTAAAACCCAGGTTCTATGGCCCATATAGGATAATGAGGAAAGTAGGTGAAGTTGCTTATGAGATGGATTTTCTTGAGAATAGTAAGGTGCATAATGTTTTTCATGTTTCATGTTTAAAGAAGGAAGTTGGGACACAAGTAATAGTTTCAACAAAACTTCCACCTTTGGATGATGAAGGGCAGTTAATTTTGGTACCAGATAAAATATTTCATACCAAAGAAAAGAGACTTAGGAACATAACCATTAAGGAGTATTTATTCTTGTGAAAAGGGCTACAAAGTGAGGATTCCACATGGGAAAATGAACAGCTGTTGCAACACCCCAAAATGCAATTTCTTGAAGATAAGAAAGTTTTGGGAGAAGTGGATTGTAATGTCCCTCCTAGGTGACCTAACAAGGTTTTGTGTTCCTAACCCCTAGTGGTTCTAGACTAGGAGGGGTTATTTGTGTTAAAAAAAGCATGAATGTGCAACTATTAGACAAGGATGCAAATTTCTAAATTTTAATTAATATTTTTGTTAATTTTTAATAATTTGATGTTAATTAATGTCCTAGGTGACAAGGAGGGTGCATGAGGCCAATTGGACCATGATTTGTCGACCATAAAAGAAAACATAGAGAAAATCAAGAAGAATACTAAAAAGAAACAAAGCAACAAGATAGAAACCTAGAAATTCGGTCAGAAGAGACAAGCCAGGACAAAGAAGGCAACTACAGAAAAGTTGCCACGGTAAAAAGAAGGAAATTGTTGGAGGGTGCAGTTTCTAAAAGAGAAAGAGGAAAGTTAGTCAAAAAGGAAAGAGGGCGCAATTTCTAAAGAAGAAAGGGAAATTATTCCAAAAGCACTAGGGGGAAGTTTCCACAAAGATGAAAATCCATGTCAAGACAAAAGAAAGAAAGAAAAAAATTTCTCCATTCACACATGATGGTGCATTGGTCAAGGTGGCTTGGTAATGAAGCTAACTTCCCTATATAGGAATTATGGCACACCCCTTTGCAAACTTTTGGTCATTGTGCTTTTGGTTTTGATAGTTTTCTTTCAATGGTTGAGTAATGTGCCTCAACTGAAGCTTTCTGTTGAATATAGTAACTTCAAAGGATATTCTAAATGTTTTTTACTAATGTAACCCAACGGAGATGTTATTATTACTCTGGAGGGGTGTTATTATTGTATTTGGTCATCATAGAGTCATGATGTAAAGCCTCCATTGTAATTATGATCATTAGTACCCTAATGAATAATATAAAATACTATTTTGAGTCTTCCTAGGTGAAGTCGGCCTAGACAATTTAGTGGGGTCAACTTGTTTAGGGTAAAATTCAGTTGGCTCAATGTGTATAAATAGAAGTGTTGTACTTCTCATTTGAACAAACAGACACTCACTTATGTAGCGCATAGGAGAGAGAGAGACAGAACATCAAGGATGAGAATAATTGTTTTGGGGTTATATCTTATACATTTTGTACAAAGGAAGTTTTGTTGGGTTTTCTTCCCCTTGAGGGTTTCCTAGGATAAATATTGTGTCTATCTTGTGATTTTGTTTGTAGAAGCGATTATGTATATGCTACTACTATGAATTTTAAATCAAAACTAATGATATCTATTATAGAATATGAAATCTTAACATGGTATCAGATCTATCCTGAATAGGAAAACTTTCACAAGGTGAAACTCCCTCTCCTCCCTCTCCAGAAGAAATTAGGGTCTGCAAATTTTGGAGTTTTGAAGGTATGCTTGCATAGAAATTTGTGCCTCCCTCGAGCGCATCTATTGAGCCTGGGATCAAATTTTTTGGTTTGTTGAATCTCTGGGAAAGCAAAACCCTAGTTTGGCAATGAATGAGAAAACTGCAGAAAACCAAAACCAAAATTTTTGCAGTGCTACAACCTCGCAAGTAGGATTTGAAGGGTGAAGATTTGGGATCTCCAAAAATCAGTTGGACCAATCAAATTTCCTCATTCAAACACATATAATGGTAAGGTCAGTTTTTCATTTTGAGAAATTTCAATTGTTAGTGACCTACTGGATAAAATGGTCCCAAGCACTAAGCTTGAGGACAAACTAGAAGGCATAGAAAAATTCCTAGTATGGAAGTACATGATTGGTCTCATTCTCAGAGAGAATTTCCTTGAGAAGTACATCAAGGATGAAATTCTAGAACCAACAAAATTTGAAGCTAAAGAGAAGCATGAACAAGACATAGTCAAGGCAATGAGGATCATTGATGATTCTATAAAAGATTACTTGATCCCTCAAGTGTCATCTAAGAAGACACCAAAGAATATGTATGATGCTATTTCCAGAATGTATGAAGGAAGGAACATCAACAGAAAGATGAATATGAAAGCTCAATTAAAGGGCACCAAGATGAGCAAAGGAGAATCAATTCAGGAATACTTCACAAGGGTCTCCCAGTTCAGAGAAAAACTAAGTGTTATTGGTGACACCCTTGCTGAGGATGAACTAGTTATGAATGATCTCAATGGTCTCACTATACCTTAGGAATTATCCATACAGATTCTGTGTGCCAGAAAATAAAGTATGAAGTTTGACATAATATGGGAAGACTGCATGCAAGAAGAAGCTAGAGTATCTAACAGAGAAGCTCTACTCAGAGAAGATGATCAAGCTCTACTCATCCATACTAAATAAAGGAAACAATAAAACTTCAATAAGAGTAATCATAAACCTTCCAAGAAGAAGTTTCAAAAGAAGAAGAAGGATTACTCAAAGTATCAATGCTACAACTGTCATAAGATTGGACATCTAGCCAGAGAGTGTGCATCACCAAAGAAGAACAAAAACAACAAGAGACAGTATGCTCATCTAGCTGAAGACAAGCATGAAGAATAAATATCTTGAAAGATATTAAAAAAAGAAGAATATACAGATGAATATGTACTATTCTCTTTACTCTCTGGGTATGTAAAACCTAGAGAAGATACATAAATTATTGATAGTGGTGCCTCAAAGCACATGATAGGGAAGAAGAAAACTCTGTCAAGACTTGAAGAAAAGAACTCTCCCCAGAAGGTATCATTGGTAGATGGCTATCAATATCACATCAAAGGTATTGACAAATCAAGCTACAAGATTGACTCTGGGACTTCCATAAAGATGAAGGAAGTAATGTATGTACCAGGTTTGAAAAAGAACTTACCTTCCATCTTAGCTCTAGATAATACAGGATATAGAATTTCTTTTATAGATGGACAAGTATTTATGTGGTCCAAAGGAAAGACACTTGAAGATGATGTGTTCATTGGAGAACAAGGAGGAGGATTGTATAAACTCAAAGGAAAACCAGAGACAACCCTTTTCCATGATACTATCAACTCAAGTGAACTGTGGCATAGAAGGCTTTCTCACATCAATTACAAAGCATTTCCCTATGTGAGCAAGGTGGTAACTATTAGAATTGGAATGCCATTTAGATCTTCAAGTATAGAGTTCTGATAATGTTTGCAGCAATTGAATGGAGAATGAACATACAAACTAAGAAAAACAAACCACATAGGAAATGGACAAGTATTGCTCAAGAATTTACAGTATAGTCATCATAATAATATCTGGTGTTACAATAGTTTACATAGGTATAATTCGAATGCATGAGTAATGAATTCGAATCCTCCAAGTGGATAATATTGTATCTACCTGAATTCTAACTGAAGGTCTCCTAATCAATATCAGAGTCCAAATAGACAACTCCCTGATAACCAATAACTCCAACAACCATTGATAGCTTATTAACTCAGTGCAACTAAGTGTGGTAGGTAGGAAAAGTGCTCCTCCCCATGTAACCATGCATTATCCATGCATTAGTAGCGCTAGCCTAACTGGTTGTGAAGTAATTGAATGCAACTAGGGGATAACTAAGACTAACTAGTGCTAACACCAACTGACTGAAGTAGGTTGGTGCTAGGTCTCCCAGTGGCTCCTAAAATGTAAGGATTGGTCTAGGAGGTGCCCTAACTGATGCATGCACATGCAGTAAGTGGCAGTTAACCTCTAGTAGTGTTCCCCACACTTCAATGACTGGTACATGTGTCCCGATTGGGCCAAGTGGACCCAATTAATTAATTTAAGGTTCCTAAGTTAATTAATTAATAATCCTAACACTCCCCCTGAATCCTAACTTACAAACATGTCGACCCTGGTAACAAGACCATAGGTCACCCAAATACAATCTAGAAGATAATAAAAAATGTTTCTTAATACAACTGAGGAAACAGGGGAAAACCTCATGGGAAAAAACCCCCCTTAAAAATAAGCAGGAAAATAGAAATCTGCAAGCTTGTTGGAGGAGCTAGTCGGTGAGCCGACTAGTCAAATAGCCGATTAATTAGAGATTAGGTCGGTTGCATGAAGTCATGTCGGTTGACCAAATGGAAAGGTAGTTAATTGTAACCGTTTGTAATCATATATATTATGCTATTGAACCAGATGAGAACTGGGTTCAGTTTTTGTATATGTATGGACCCTCATGTAATATAATATAATCTGTTACTTCCTTATCTATTCTTGTCTCTTGTATATTTTATGTTTATATGTTTCTATGTGTATTATTAGTAACCGTATGTGATGTTTGAGATTACAACATTGGTTCCATTTCTGGTAGTACATATACGGACGTAATGACCATAAGCATATGATATCAAAACAAGAGATTAAGAACTGGTGGGAGCGTAAGATAACAAATTATTTGCAGAACTATGCAAGGAGAAACAGATTGACCATTGCTCAAGCGAAGGAGAAATTATTCACTGAAACACATGAGAAGTTTGTAGAGTCGGTACCTAAGCTTTTGAAAAAACTTCTGGATGAAAAAGCCAGTAGAAACTAAGGACCAAGAGCTACTGGAGAAACTGATTCGAGGTGGACGAACAAACTTGTCAGAGTGGTTTGAAAAGATCACAGACAAATTTTGCGAAGAACAAGCCATGGAGGAAATAGTTTCGGTCGAAATCATTGAGAAAATGTTTTATACATACCTCACTGATTAGTTTCTTTTCTCCTTACCAACCCTTTTGTTCAAATTCCTAATAGAGAAGGGAGTGGGCCATATCGTAGAGCCTCGTTCGTCACTACGCGAACCACCACCAAATTCTAACTGGGTGGAGAAACAAACGAAGTGGGAAAAATTCATTCCCAAAAGGGAGTGGGAGTACTTCCTAAGCAAATAAACAGAACTATATGAGCTTTCTAAAGCATAAGGTAGGCTATGGGGGGGTAGCTGGTCATGTGTCGAGGTAAAGTAAGAAGGATTCTATTCAATTGAAGAAAATACCATCATTAGTAATGAAAATTTGACCTAAGAAGGAAATCAAACGGACAGTGACACATAAAGGTACGTTATATTTGCAGAGAATAGAAAGAGAGAAGGGCTGAAAAGAAGGGAAGAAAGAAGAGTGAAGGCTATAGCGCTGCAAAGAGGGATGACTACTAGGGTGACAAACCAAGAAAGAAATCCGCCAGAGTCAGGTCATGACCGACAGGAATAAGGCATAGAGGAAGAGGCATCACCCATGGAAGAAGACTCGTGGATAGAGCAGCGAGAAGCTCTCCAAATAGAAATTCCCCAGGAGGTAAGACCTCTATCTCCAATGGATCTAAGTACCTAAATTCAGGCTATTATCGAAGAATACCTGTGACTAAGAATTGGTGAGTTCAGTATATGGAGCCGACTAGACGACGAGGTAAATGATGATAATCATCTAGTAATCTGTCGACCAGAGGAAGGAAATTTGATAACATTTTAGGAATACCTTCCAACCGAAGTATCCAATTGCTCTACCCGACACATGAAGGAGCACCCCCCCTTCCAAATATAGCTTTGCAAAATTCAGAACAGTCAGACCTGCAGACAAATCAATGTAGTTGGACATCGACAGAAGAAGTCGACCCGAACCGACTGCTTATCAGAGAATAAATGATAAACAAAACGACAGACGGGAACAAAATTTCTATCAACAAAAACTGTGAATAGCGAGACAAACAAAACATCCCACTACCCCCACCACTACCACCTCCTGAAGTATATAGCGACAGTAATACCGACATGGGTCACGGATTAGCACATATCCCTCTCTACGAGGGTGATGAAGATCCTATATGACATTGGTTCATCTATGAGTCAGTATGGGAGGAAAATCAAGTTACGGTTGAAGAACGACAGATGGCACAGTTCATTGGTGCTTTACGAAAAAAGAGCACTAACTTGGTATATGACCTATATTGAGAGAACTCCCCAAGAATCCAAAGAAGACATTAAAGCACAATTCTTGTCTTTCTTTAAAACTCCAGACCCAAAACATCTGGCAGCCAAAAAGCCGAAAACAAAATCTCAGAAACCAGCAAAGTCCGTCTGAGAATATGATAAGCGATAGAAATACCTCCTCGGCCAATTAGACTATGTAATTGATGAACAATTATTAATTCAGTGGTTTCTTGCAGGTCTATCACAGAAAATCCAGTGGCACATAAGCTTGGAGACGTTTAAAACATATGAAGACACACTTACCAAAGCTCTGTAAGTAGAGATGGATGAAGATTTCCTAGCTTACCCCGTTGATGCAAACATATTTGAAAGAGCTAAACCTCAAAAATCAAGATGTCTAGTGTACAAAATGATCAACGGACGGACACACTAAAGATAACTGTCGACAAGAAACAAGCCGACAAGACATTTGTTTCGTCCAAACGAAATGCTTCTGTGACATTTTCCAAGAACATGGAGACCATACAACGAAATATTGCCCATATAACATGAAGAATGGCAAAGCATCTTGGTACGCAATTTGTGGGGTAAAAAGTGATGCAAAGGCTGTCTGCCACCTAAATCTAAAGAATCAACAAAATTACCAAGCAGTCTACAAAACGAATGCAGTCACGCAGAATAATGATAACACCCAAAGAAGAAATGATCAAAATGAACCAAATAATCAAAGATATAAAGGCCGCCAATATGAGCATCGGTTCGACAAGCGTCATGGAGGATATGGAGGTCAAGGGCGATTTTCTAGGAAATTGTGACAATCAACTACGACAACCCATCTAGTGCTTTACATGCTACAAAGAAGGCCATCGCTATGCAGATTGTCTATACAAGGATAGAAATGATCTAAACTTTTGTACTAGCTGTGGAATGGGAAATCATTCATTAGAGGATTGCCCCACCATGCTTGACAAAATCAATAAAAATAAAAACGTTAATGTCTTGTCGTGTGTTCAAAAACATGATGTAATCAATACAAAGAAACTACACATAGTAACCCGACAAAGGACAAAAATTGGAAATGGTAATCCATGTATAAGCAAAATAAAATAAAATAATGATTATCCTAACTTGACTAAACAAAAACAATTATATAACGACACGTCGAATATGTTTAAATAATTTGCTAGGCAGGAAGAAGTCGACGATAGTCGACAAAACACAGTTAAAGAATTAATACATTTAGTACAGGATGATAAGTTGGTATCTTAATTCATTGAATTATTGTATAATATGAAGCACAGTAATAATATAGAAAAACAAATGTCAAAAAATATATGCAGTCTGAACCAAAAAGACAAGAGCAATGCTGACCCACTTGTCGATCTAGAAATCGAAGGATACCATGTTCGACAAGTTGTACTCAACTTCGGTTCACAAGTAAATATTATGACTTATGATACTTGGGAACAATTGGGTAGACCTAAACTATATGAGTCAAGCATATACCTCAATTTAGCCGACCAAGGATTGATCAAACCCATTGGGGTTTGGAGAAATGTCAATATGACAATAAAAGGAATATCAACTAAAGTCGACTTTGAAATTATCGACCCTAAAGAAGGATCCAGCTCCTTCCTAACCTTGGTAGGATGATCATGGGGAAGAAAAATGAAGCATCAATATATCTAGACAAAGAAAGGATAGAACTAAAGGGGAATGGATAGAAAGTCATAGTCCATATTCATCCTTCCCAAGGAGAACCTTGGATAGAACCCATTGATGAAGATGTCGACATTTGACAATTATACCAAATTCAAAATAATGAAGACTACATTGAACCCAATATCTATGGTGAACTTCAGTTAGGAAACCAAGAATCAGTAGGATATAATTAGAATGAAAAGTTATATGATTGGGAAGTCGAAAACTACAAGACCCAAGCAAGAGGCTATTGGACCATTCAAGCTATATAGAAAAAACCAACCCATCAATGCTTCTCAGTCTCCATCATCCCAAAAATATTCAAAAAGAAAACTAGGGAACACCCTACCTTAACCCCAACAAATATAAGTATCAGAAAAAACCCAATGTATAAAGAAAGAGATTCCCCAGTTCTGCATATAGAACAAGTCTCTAAAAACCTAGGCCCAACATGGCAGACTACAAAGCCTGGTAGAAACCTTTACAGGATAGGCTACTCAATGGTGGGACACCCATCAGTCGAGACTGCAGACTTGGAAAATAGCTTCGACTTACTTCGTAGAAAGATTCAGAGGAAGGAAGCTAACCAAATAGGCGCAAATACATGTCTTCATCCAAGGGCAAGATCCAGACAAGCACATAAGAACATGCAAAAGAGAATGGAGAAGACTTGGTTATAAAGATGAACATACATGGCCACACCTATTTCCCTCGACGCTAGCTGACTTACCGAATAAATGGTATAAAATGGAAGAGACACGAGGTGAAACATTTCAATGGAATGAACTTAGAGAGAAATTCATTAAGGACTTCAGTTTTATACCGCAAAATGAAAAGTTAGTTGAAACTTCAAAGCAGATAAAAGCATTCATAGAACCAACTAGGAACAACATTCTGATACCAAACTATGATCGACCAACAATACCATGCAATAACATACAAACCAATATAATACCACAGTCGACAAGATTGCAAATGGAAAAGGAAAATACGGAAGGAAAAAGCTTTCGATGGAAATCTTATCATTCAGAAACAACAAAACCAATTCGAACAGTACTTAAAGTCGATACAACCAACAAAGAAGATACTGACCAAATGACTACAGTAGACTTCCTGGCTACATTCTCACAGTTCAAATAAGGGACTCGACCGATCAACGAATCCAAAGCACCAGAATGGTTGGATGCCAAAGTTAAAAGTAAAGAGTTTGACATATCAAATGATGAACAACAAAAAATGGAAAAAAATGGCAATTACTGGAGCGAAGAGCAAACGACCGAAATAGTAAATCTACTAAAAGAATTCTAGGATGTCTTTGCTTAAGATTATAAATATCTCAAAGGGCTAGTCCATGAAATGGGTGAAATGAATATCGACATCAAGCCCGATGCCCGACCCATAAAGAAAAGGCCATACAAATTACCTCATAAATACAAAGAGATAGTCAAGAAGGAGATCGATAATATGCTCGTAGCAGGAATTATGTACCCTATCGACCAATCAGAATGGGCAATCCCGATGGTCATGTAACCAAATAAACACAACACGACAAAACTAAGGATCTATGTCGATTTTAGAGAACTAAACAAAGTCACTCTAACAGACCCATTCCCAACGTCATACGCAGATGAAATATTAAATGAAGTTGCAGGACATGAATGCTACTTATTTACAGATGGATTCTCAAGATATAACCAAGTACCAATAGCCAAAGAAGATCAGAAAAAGAATACATTCGTATGTGAATTCGGTTCATTCGCCTACAAAGTTATTCCTTTTGGTCTCAAAAATGCACCTACAGTATTTTCGAGAATTGTTGTCAAAACATTTCAAGAATATATCTACAAAACAATGGCATTATATTTTGATGATTGGACGATCTACTCCATGTTGAAAGATCATTGCAAATGGCTAAGGCTCATGCTAGAATGATGTCGACAAATCCAGTTATCTCTTAACATAAGGAAATGCATATTCCTAACTCCTATATGAATACTACTAGGGCATATTGTATGGAAAGAAGGCATCAAGGTCGACTTTGCAAAGATAAATATTATCCTCGACTTGAAACCACCAGTGAATCCAAAATGGTCCAGGGTACTGCTCGGACACATGAGATACTACAGAAAATTTATTAGATACTACTCAAATATGACCTATCCATTGGAAGAACTATTAGGAGAAGATCAAGAGTTCGACTAGACAAGAAGAGTGTAATATATCATTTGATACATTAAAAAGGAAACTAATCGAGGCCCCTATCCTTGGATTCCCAAATTAGTTGATCAAATTTTACGTGCACATTGATGCATCAAGCCTAGCAATAGGTGCGATCTTAACACAACCAGGGGATGAAGGAATGGATTATCCCATAGTATATAGCAGCAGAAAACTAAACAAGGTAGAAAAAAAACTATTCAACAACAGAGAGGGAAGCACTAGGAATGGTATTTGCACTACAAAAGTATCGACATTACCTACTTTCCAACCCTTTTATCTTCTATAGTGACCACCAAGCATTGAAATACCTTGTCAACAAACCTTTGCACCACGGGAGGATTTGTCGATGGCTATTACTATTCTAGGAATTTGAATTTGAAGTCGTCGTTAGACCAGGAAAAATAAATGTTGGACCTGACCACTTGTTGAGAATCGACATGGGAGGGGAGCCAACAGGAGTCAAAGATGATTTACCGGATGCACACTTATTCCGAATAGAAGCTGTCACAGAAAAATTGGAGGAAATAGCTCAATTCTTGGAAACTGATCAAGCACCAGAGGGCATGAGCATGAAAAAGAAACAAATATTAGCCATGAAAGGTGCACCATATAGCCTCATAAACGGATTTTTATATAAAATGGGCTTGGATGACATCCTTTGGCGATGTGTGTTAGAACATGAAAGAGATAATATCATGCATGAAGCACACTATGGACTGGTGGGAGGACATTTAAAAGCAGATACAACTGCCAAGAAAATCCAATAGTCAGGGCTATGGTGGCCAACAATGTACAAGGACTGCAAAATGTTTGTTAGCCAATGCGACCAATGCCAACGACCGGGGCAACCTCTGCCTAGTACAAAAATTCCATTGATATCGGTAAACCCAAGTCTGACATTTGAAATTTGAGCCATTGATTTGATAGGGCCATTTCCAGTACCAGCAAAAATAATAGGCACAAGGTACATCACAACTGCAATAGAATATGTAGCCAAATGGGCAGAGGAAGAACCCATCGAAACTTGCTCCAGTGAGGTAGCTGCTAAGTTCATCTATGAAAACATAATTACTAGATTTGGATGCCCACTAACCTTAATCAGTGACCAAGGGTTACACTTCATTAAGAAAACCATCAAAGAACTAACAGACCAGTTCAAAATCGACCACCGACGCAGTGCAACTTATCATCCTCAGTCGTGTTAAATTTTCATATGCTTAGCTAAGACATCAGTATTTCATTTCATTTTCATGACAAAAGCATATAAACAGGATCACTGAAAGATAGACAAGCACAACCATAAAAAAGGAACACAAAGATTTATCTTGGGAAAACCCTAAAGGGAAAAACCCAGCAAAAGCTTCCTCAATATAGATGCCCCAAAAAGATAAAAGATGAAACTGGCAAGGAGATCAAAGCCTGATCCTCCTCCTTCTCCAGCTACTTCTCTTCTCCACTAATACGCTACCCAAGTGAGAGTGTGTGTGTGTCACAAATGAGGAGCACTACACCTCTATTTATATTCATCCATTCACTTAAGTTAACTCATTTGACATGTAGGCTCGAGTTAAATCATGTAGGCTCGAGTTACACATGTAGGATCAAGTAACCACACTGGGGTGCTAATGACCCACCTTTACAATTAGAGGGGACTACCTCATGACTCTTATTAGTTCTTCCGATTAGGAGCATCGGGGTACAATGTAATACAAGTGGTTCTCCCAGTAGGACCATCGGGGACCACAAAAAGATACATATAGAATATTCTTTGAAGTTACAATATTTCAACACTCCCCCTTAACGAGAAGGGTATTCTACAGCAACATCAACAACAACAAGAGTAGAGATAGGGGACATCATCAACATTATCAGGGTAACACATCTATAAATAATTGGAAGCTTTTCAACATCATGTAGTCTTCATCATCAGCAACATCTTTAGTCTTTGATCAGCAACATCTTCAGCATTTTGATCTTTCAATTAGCAACAACATCTTCAGCACTTGGACCTTTCGATTAACAACATCTTCAGCACTTTGACTATTTGATCAGCAATAACATCTTCAGCATTTTGACCTTTTGATCAGCAACATCTTCAACACTTTGACTTTTCAATCAGTAGCAACATCATCATATTCTGATATGTCGATCATAGTCATCATCATATTCTGATCTTTCGATCAGAAACATCATCATCATACTCTGATCTTTCGATCAGAAACATCATCAACATAGAAACATCATCATCATACTCTGATCTTTCGATCAGAAACATCATCAACATAGAAACATCATCATCATACTCTGATCTTTCGATCAGAAACATCATAATCATAGTGTGTCATCATCATACTCTGATCTTTAGATCAGTACAGCATCATCATCATCAGCAACAACCTGCAATCCACAACTCAAAGACAAAAAAGTCTTTGGATCACTTTTGGACTTAAAGTCCAGGGATGATACAATACCACCACATTCTTGACAACTGAAGTTATCAGATTGATTACAGGAGAATCAGTCCCTATCACTTTAGGACTAAGTCCAAGGATGATGCAATCCTACCACATTCTCGAGGACCAAATCCATCGGATTGATTACGGGAGAATCGGTCCCTATCACTTTAGGACTATGTCCAAGGATGATGCAATCCTACCACATTCTTGAGGACCAAAGCCACCGGATTGATTACGGGAGAATCGGTCCCTATCACTTTAGGACTATGTCCAAGGATGATGCAATCCTACCACATTCTCGAGGACCGAAGCCACCGGATTGATTACGAGAGAATCAGTACCTATCACTTTAGGACTATGTCCAAGGATGATGCAATCCTACCACATTCTCGAGGACCAAATCCATCGGATTGATTACGGGAGAATCGGTCCCTATCACTTTAGGACTATGTCCAAGGATGATGCAATCCTACCACATTCTCGAGGACCGAAGCCACCGGATTGATTACGAGAGAATCAGTACCTATCACTTTAGGACTATGTCCAAGGATGATGCAATCCTACCACATTCTCGAGGACCAAAACCACCGGATTGATTATGGGAGAATTAGTCCCTATCACTTTAGGACGATGTCCAAGGATGATGCAATCCTACCACATTATCGAGGACCGAGGTCACCGGATCTATTATGGACAGATGTCCTGGGATGATACAATCCCTCTTCATTCTCGAAGACCGAGGTCTCCGGATCACTTTAGGGCAAGTGCCTAGGGATGATACAATCCCACTGCAACATCACTACTCCCCCTTTTGGGGAAGATCTTTTCGAACCACACCAAGCTTGTCTCGAAAGTGTTCGAACTTCACTCGGTA
>LPNX010362847.1:137032-154699 GCA_001517045.1 Pseudotsuga menziesii | reverse complement strand
GATGTTTCTTCCCTCAAACATTCTGGAAAGGGCATCATACATTTCTTTTGGAGTCTTCTTGGATGACACTTGAGGAATCAAGTGATCCTTAATGGAGTCAAGAATAATTCTTTGTGCCCTAATCATATCCTTTCTGTGCTTCTCCTTGGCTTCAGCTTCTTCAGGTTCTGACACTTCTTCTTTGACATACTTATCAAGATCATTCTCTTGGAGAATGAGACCAATCCTGTATTTCCATGCTCGAAAATTCTCTATGCCTTCTAGCTTGTCTTCAAGCTTAGTGCTTGAAGTCATCTTGATAGAGAATTACAAAAAATTGAAATTTTGTGGAATGAGAAACTGACCTTACCAAGAGATGTGCTTGAATGAGGTGAGTTGACTGATGTACTTGGATTCTAGAAATCTTGATTCTTCACCTTTCAAATTAGATGGTTCAGCTTCTGCTGAAATTCCTGTCACTGTTTCTGTGATATCTCTACAATTTCTTCCCCTCTATGTCTGAAATATCACACTGAGGTAACCTCATATGTCCCTAATCCAACACCATAGGTTTTATCAAAATTGGTTTCACCAATTTGGATTTATGATCCTTTTCCCAAGGTGACCTGTTACAGGACTATTCAGAACAGCGAAGTTGTACAGCATGCCATGTGTTACTGTTTCATATTATTGGTCTGAAATTTGGACCACAGAAATTATAGTCCGTGCCCTTTGTGGAACATCTTCAGGAATTCTATTTGTACCTCTGTATCCCAAGATATAGCAATTTTCCCCAGGTGTCCTTTTTAGGGATGAATTCTAGAAGAAGCTGGAACCCTAACTTAGAGGGATCGTATCTCCCAGAATATAGCGAATCTAAGGCTGAATTTTGGAAACAGTATACAGAGGGAGTTTATATTTGGCCTCTGAAATTTTCAGCTCTTGCACCTTCACCAATCTCTAGATATAGAGAATGTACCAAAACTTAGCAGTTTTAGTATTTAGGGTTTTTCTAGCTCGGGGTCAAACTAGGGTTTGACTTTCCCGGAGTTTCACCCAACCAAAAAACTTGATCCAAGTCTCTAGAATTATATTTTGATGAGGAGAGAAATCCTATGCTGGGCTCACTCAAAAATTGTTCTTCTGCAAGAAGGCCTAATTTCTCGCACCGAAAACTGAAAATGCTTGGAATCGAATTCCACTTCGACAGAAAGATGCACCCTTCAATGGAGATTCAGCCTAGCCTTCTTTTGCTAATCAATTGTGGAGAGAGAACCAAAAATTAAGAAGCCCTAGATTCTGTATCTGCACAATGTCTTCTTTTCAATGTGGCTTTGATACCATGTTAAATTTTCATATGCTTAGCTAAGACATCAGTATTTCATTTCATTTTCATGACAAAAGGATATAAACAGGATCACTGAAAGATAGAAAAGCACAACCATAAAAAAAGAACACAAATATTTATCCTAGGAAAACCCTAAAGGGAAAAACCTAGCAAAAGCTTCCTCAATATAGATGCCCCAAAAAGATAAAAGATAAAACCAGCAAGGAGATCAAAGCCTGATCCTCCTCCTTCTCTAGCTACTTCTCTTCTCCACTAATGCACTACCCAAGTGAGAGTGTGTGTGTCACAAATGAGGAGCACTACACATCTATTTATATTCATCCATTCATTTAAGTTAACTCATTTGAAATGTAGGCTCGAGTTAAATCATGTAGGCTCGAGTTACACATGTAGGCTCAAGTAACCATACTGGGGTGCTAATGACCCACCTTTACAATTAGAGGGGACTACCTCATGACTCTTATTAGTTCTTCCGATTTGGAGCATCAGGGTACAATGTAATACAAGTGGTTCTCCCAGTAGGACCATCGGGGACCACAAAAAGATACATATAGAATATTCTTCGAACTTACAATATTTCAACAAGTCGAATGGCGCAATAGAGGCATTCAACAAAACATTAACGAGGGGTTTAACAAAAAATTGCAACACCAAAAAGGATGATTGGGATGAGAAAATCCCTACAGTATTATGGGCTTATAGGACAGCATACAAATGTTCGACCGACCAAACACCGTTACGACTAGTCTACGGCCAAGAAGAAGTCGTTCCACTACATTTCTGACAACAAACACCTGTCATAGCAGATATCTTACACATCGATGTTTAAGAGGGCAGGAGGGACTGACTAATACAACTAGCTAAACTAGAAGAACACTGACTACTTGCTTTACAACATCAAGAAATTCCAAAGTAGCAGTAGAAGTTTTGGCACGATCGAAACATCAAAAACAAATTTTTGTCAGTAGGAGATCTTGCTCTGTTGTATAACAGTCAAGTGAAAGGAAAACCCAAAAATCTAGACACAAAATGGATGGGACCTTATGTTGTCGAAGAAATCATGCCAACGGATCAGTCCGACTAAGGATGTTACAAGGCATAGTATTTCGGAAACTTGTTAATGCTGCCCGACTAAAATGGTACCAAAACTAAAAAAAAATGATCATAACTATCCAGAAAAACCTATAAAAATCTAAAAAACCCCAAAAACAACAAACAGAGCCAACACACATAAGCCAAAATGACAGGAAACTTCAACAGATATAGTAGACCGCACTTCGACAACTGACACCCTCCTCATCGACATACCACTTTCGACCATCCTCATGATCAACATCGACCGATGACTCCAAAGGTAAAATCACGCCTTCATGACTATGGTCAGAAGGAGTGCCAAAATCAAAACCCATTTAACGCAAACTCAATAGACCGTCTTGAACCATCATTTCCTCCATTAATACCCCCGTCGACAAAATCGCCATCCGCTCCACTTATAAATACCACACCAAAGAAAGACCCATTACCGCGTTTTGAAGAAATAGAGAAACCAAGTACTCAAAAATTTGAGAGCAGAAACCCTGTAAAGAAATCCAACCAAAAGACCGACAAAATGGCCCCCAAGAAAACCATATCCATAGCTTCCAAAACAAAAGAATTAGAATCCGTCGAAACCCCACTTATAAGGAGAGTGAGAAATATTAAGAATGCAAAGGTACAGGAAACTACATGGGAAGAAATCAAAGAGTGGGATTATGTGGACAAGAAAATGACACAGGAAGCAGAGAAAATAAGACACTGTACCATTATGAGTTACATGAATACACCTTTCATGTCAATTTTCGGCGGGACAAAAGAAACTGCTGTAAAATTTATCATCAGCTAGTACCACAATGGAAAATTCTACTTCGACAGACCAGTAGAAATTTTCGTCGAGGTCATCTACAAGCTTACCGGACTTTCAAACCAGGGCAAACATGTTCCTATTGGCATAAAAGAAGGATTAGTAGAACAACTAATAGGAACTCCATCAGGGAAGAACTAGAAAGGGCTAATGATCAGTCAAATATAGGCCCGCACTCCACAAATAGTTTCCAAGATCATAGCGACAGGACTCACCCCTACAGGTCGAGTGCGTGATATGAAGCTAGATATGCTGGAAGCAGTCAACACAATAGCAGACATAGAAAAAATTTAGCGTTGGGCTCAATATGTCACCAACATGCTCAAAACCATATGTGAAAAATGCCAAGAGTCTGCTGGAATTATCAGGTTCCCATCACTGATAATTTGGATATCCATATACTACTTATTTCTAGTTAGAGATAAGCAGTTCCAAGAACCTTGCAAATATCACATGTGGCTGTTCAAACCATTTTCACAGAATGGAATGCTGAAAGAACTGGAAAATGGCAAAGTAATGCTAGAAAATTGGTTCCAGACTCTAAAAGTCTAGATAACTAGATGGAGGGTGCCTCAGAACATCCGAAGAAGTCTACCAAAAACTGCACATATTCAACTAGAGCTCGACCACACTGCAGTATGGTACATGCAGGGGGCGAAATCAAAAGCAAAACCTCTCGACCATTACCTAATAGTCGATGAGATTTTCCAAGAGCTACCTCGACAATCCAATACCAAGTTGTCGATACCAGCAAGGGCTAAAGAAATGAATCAGTAGATTGAAGAACCCTTGACCGACCAAGAAAAAGAGGAGGACTATGAACTCCGTCTATATATCAGTACCTTCATGTCAGAGGATACCAATAAGCTTCAACTAATGATTGTGTCACAACCTCTCCAAATTGGAAGTGTACCAACTGAATATCAGGTGGCTGTACCGACAGAACAAAGTATCATCCCGACTCATCAACAAGAGGGAGGAGAAGGGATAGTAGAAGAAATTGAATCAGATAATCCAGAGTATGATATGATAATAAAAAAACTTTAAAAAAATAGCAAAGGAAATAATAGCCTCAAGTAAAAAGAAAACAAATTAGGAAAAAGGGAAGGGGAATCGTACGCTTATCCTTTCTGACTCAGAAGACGAAGAAGAACTATTGGCTACTATTGTCAACATCATAGAAGATGCTGCAACAAACAAAATATCAGTCAAGACACAGTTTAAGTGGTTTGTCGACATAGGAGCGAAACAAGGAAGACCGAAAAAGGTAAAAACTACAAACCATGCAGTCGATGTGATTATTGTTGACTGAGTTTCTACCCCTCCACTCCCATAACCCACCCAGATCACACAAGAAGATATACCACAGATATCCACCATCAACCCTATCGATATCTGTAAAAATTCCATGCCTGAAACGCTAAAATAATGGTTTGACCATGATGGCGACTTCTAGGTAGTCATTGAAAAGCTCCCTGAATTATTTATCTCTGCCCAGAAAATTGCCACCAAATGTCCATTAACCGTGTCTAGCTCAGCATGCCAGAACCTCTCATATAAAATCATCCAAACACCCTAGAGACCAAGAACTATGGGAACTATCAAATCCATATTCTTAAGGAACCTCGACAAGACATCTCAAATTGTTGCAAGACGCACTTCATACTTTACCCCATCAAATATCTCCCATCCGTTACCAGCTAATGAACCAGTAAGAGACTCAGAAGAGGATGCCAAGAGGATACTTTAGCAATCAACTAGGTGATCGACAACCTATTCTCTAATGATCCAACCAACTCACCACCAGAAGTCGAAGATCCCCCGTCGACTGAAAACATACTGACCACACCAATTACACCAGACCATTCACCATCTCCATCACCACCCCCCAATCCAAAACCTTTACCAAACCCTGAACCACCTATTTAAACTCCCCCAGATACACACCGAGATACAATCTCCACTCAAGAGGTTCATATAGAAATTCCACCAACTGAAGAAGTTCAGCCCAACGAAGATCAGCGACTGGGAAATCAGCCACCTGAAAATAAACCACATGGAGAACAATAGGAAGACCAGTATAGACACAAGAGAAAAAGAAAATACAAAAAGAAAAAGGAACACCACAAAGAACAAAGGTCGATAGTGATCCACCTCAGCCAACTAGGATCGACTACTATAGTCAACACAATGAAATTGAGAGATGGAGAGTTGGGTCAACTCTTAGAAACTCTCGCCACAAAGCAGCAACAAGAAGCAAGACTAGACGAGAGCAAATCAATAACACTAAGAAAGAGAAAACCAAATTCCTGTCAAAATGTAGAAGTCTAGTCCAAACAATAATACCAAGACCAATAGAGGCTGACACCGACAAACCACTGGAGAAAGCATATTAGCTATTTGAAAGTGTGGTGTCGACCCTACAAACACATCTACAAAATACAAAAGCAGAGCAAAAAGAAGAAACATCCATACTATTAGGTAGTAGTACATAGTGTTCTCTGAAGCTCATAAGGTACTGTAGGACCACTTGGAAGAGTCTATCATTATAGAAGAAGTACTCCATAATTGGTCCACCTACTATGGGCAGGTATTTCAGCAAACCCGCTAGACTCGTGAGAAAATCCAAGAACTAGAAAAAAGGCGAGGCTGGGAAGAAACAATGAGAAGTACAATAGAAGACCAGATTTTATTGGAAACAACCAAATTATAGAAATTGGAAAAACAAGCACACCAGTGGGTACAACAAACACTACCAAACCTTGACAAGCTGGACACAATCTGCCCAGAGATGAAGAGACTGTTGGATATAGCAGAAGAAAAGGATCAATCTATGGGGCCTGACATGGAAAGAATCAAAGACCTATCCATCCAGGAGAATATGTCAACTTTGTCAAGCATCACAACCTTGACTATCGACATCTCAAAAGTGCTACAGAATTTGTCAGAGTTTCAGCACCAACTGGTTGTTACAGCAAAAGCCATTGTCAAAGTATGTGTGTAGAAACAACCAACCATCCAACTACACAGTCCATGAAGATAAACCATAGTATAAGTAACTACCTTAGATAGTACACTGTTGAGTACCTCCTCTATTTCTTCGGGACGAAGAAATATTTTTGTTCCTGGGGGAGATGTTGGAGGAGCTAGTCGATGAGCCGACTAGTCGAATAGCTAACTAATTAGAGATTAGGTTGGTTGCATGAAGTCATGTCGGTTGACCGAACTGATAGGTAGTTAATTGTAACCGTTTGTAATCATACATATTAAGTTGTTAAGCCAGATGAGAAATGGGTTCAGTTTTTGTATATGTATGGACCCTCATGTAATATAATATAATATGTTACTTCCTTATCTATTTTTGTCTCTTGTATCTATTATGTTTATATGTTTATATGTGTATTATTGGTAACCCTACATGATCTATGAGATTACAGCAAATATATCTTTAGAAGAAAGAAGCTTCCTCCTTAGAAAAATAACTTGAGCAAAACACTGCTGCAAAAATTGCAGCTGTATACAGCAGCATGGTCCATCAGTGGACCTCTCAATGTACTTATGAACTGATGAATTTGTTTGGTTCTACTAGATGGTGAACGTATGGAATGATCAAATATTTTATTTTGTGGGCCATGTAGTTGATCATTCACCATCATCAAGTAGCCCCGACCTGGAACTTTGCTGCACCATTCTGTAGAGATCGAATCTATGAGGGATAGTGCAACATGCTCATTCTAACACTAGGACCTAGTTCTTCTTCTATCTTCTGGAACTCCAGCACCACTTCTACCTGCATCAAGAATATTTTGAACCCATCTAGGTTTAGGCTTCTGGTTAGGAATGGTTACTGGATCTAGATCTAGAATCTCTTGAGATTCAGTCTCAATAACAAAATCATGTTGTATGTGATATTTTTCATCTGAATCTGAAACCTGTAGCACATCATCATCATCAAAAATAGGTGGAGAAATAATTATACCTTCCTGTGCTACCGGAGGAGTATCATGCAGTTGATCTTCTTCGAACTGGACACTTCTTTCAATGAAACATATTTTGGTAGAAACCTCCATTAGTTTGTAATATTTTTCATCTTCTACATATCCCAGCAGAATGAATTCCCTACTTTGGGCTTGGAAGGCCTTCCTCTTATCAAGTGGTATCCTATCCCAAGCTTTGGAACCAAAAACTCTCAAATGAGAGTAATTAGGCTTATACCCATGCAGTGCTTCGAATGGAGTCACCCCAACCACTAAATTGTGGGGAACCCTATTCTGCAAATACAAAGCACAGTTTACTGCTTCAGCCCAAAGAGAAGGAGGTAGATGCTTGCCATGGAGAAGGCATGTTTCCATCTCTTTTAGTGATCTATTCTTCCTCTCAGCCACACCATTTTGTTGTGGTGTGTATGGAACTGAGTGTTCCATTAGAATCCCCTCTAATTCATAGAAATTCTAGAAATCTCTCTTAACATATTATCCTCCTCCATCGAATCTTATTGACTTGATATTTTTATTGAAATTGTTTTTAACCATAGCTTCAAAAATTTTAAAAGTCTCAAAAACTTCTGATTTTAGTTTCATGGAGTAGGTCCAGCAGTACCTAGAACAATCATCAATAAAGGTTAGGAAATACCTGAAACCATTAATGGATTTTGTGGGCATAGGTCCAGCTACATTACTGTGTATCAAATCAAATGTAGAGACAACTCTATGAGCCTTCCCAACATCATACTTCTTTTCTGGATGCTTACCTACCAAGAACCCAACACATACTCCATCGGAAGTTTGGATGGAGGGAAAACCTTCAACCATGTTATAATTGTGGAGCTTCTTCAGATATTTGAAATTGAGATGGCCAAACCTCTCATGCCAAATCTTGATGGTGTTTTTAGCATGAGACAATAAATCTATAGGAGGAGAAACAGGTAAGAAATGTGAAAACTCATAAGATTTGGTAGAGTGATTTGCAATACCTTTCACTACAAGCTTTCTAGTGGCTTTTTCTGTAATCTCAATTGAGTCTGAACTGAATGTGACCCTCTTGGGATAGCTTGTATGAGTCATTTGATAAATAGATAACAGGTTAGCAGCAAGGGATGGCACATATAAGACATTCTTGAACTCACCATGCTTCACTCTGACTGAACCCCTTCCTTCTACTAGAATCTGGGAATCATCTCCCATGTGAATATTAGGCCCCTTTGATAGTGAAAGAGTAGAGAAGTATTATTTGGAGGTAACCATGTGGTTGGAAGCTCCAGAATATATAATGTATGTTGAGGATGGAGACATATTTGATTTCAAATCATGACACCTTTCGGCATCTTATGTCGGTGCTTCTTCATCGGGATTCTTTGCTCTTGGAGGAGAAATGTTGTGCTGCTTGAGAAGAGCGAACATCTCATCAAGTTGCTTCCTCATACAATGTTCTTTAAGATGGTATCTCTATTCACAATAAGGACATAACTTCTTTTCAAATTTCTTCTTCTTAGAGTCAGAGGCTCCTTCGGAAGCTTTCTGATTTGGTTTAGGCTTCGAATCAGCTGCCTTTTGCTCCTTCTTCTTTGATTTCCCCTTTGCTTGCACTTTGGAAGAGTTAGTAACCAAGATATATTGATCTTTGGAGGTCTGGATGACTCCCATTCGAATCAATTTGTCTTGTTCTTTTATTAAGGACTCGAAGAATGAATTTTCAAATTAGGAAATATTTCCTGCTTGGACCTAGTTTGCTGAGTATGGAAAGGAAATTATTCTCATCCTTCCACTCTATTCCACACTGTCTACATTGTAATAGTAGAGACTTGAATTTGGAGAATAATTGCTCAATAGTCTCTAAATTGTTGGGATGTAAAGATACCAACTCATTCTTCAGAATGTGTCCCCAAAGCTCATCTTGTTTGTTAAACAAGCTATCAAGCTTCTCCTAGGATTCTATGGAAATATAAGTACATAATTACTTGAATGCTTCATCACAATGGTTTAGGAACTTGTTCCACTCTACCGGATGATGAGGCACAGCCTCACATCCATGTTTTCTAATGTGGTAGCCATGCTTGCATAAGGCCAGCTGCATATCAATCCTCCAATCAAGGTAATTGGAAGTTGTGAGGATCTGTGGTTCAATATTTTGAGAACTCATAATTGGTCCGACTGGAAGACTGCAAATACTACTCTCAAGCTACGTAGCAACTGTCAATTTCACTGCAATAACACAATAAAATATATGAACTATTAGAATCATGATTTTCCTCTCGACATGAACATGTTTTTAGGGTCTGTCACGCCCTCTCCGCTGCTCTGAATGAATCCAGATCTAGCAAATTTTGATAGGGGACTTCTGTGGAAACCCACGTGCTTCTGATGTTCGATGGGGAGAAAAAAGCATGAAACCTGCCTGAGAAGGCTATGATACCATATTATAATTTGAATTCCATTTAGATCTTCAAGCAGGGAGTTCTGATAATGTTTGTAGCAATTGAATGGACAATGAACATACAAACTAAGAAAAACAAACCACACAGGAAATGGACAAGTATTGCTCAGTAATTTACAGTATATTCATCATAATAATATCCGGTGTTACAATAGTTTACATAGGTGGAATTCGAATGCATGAGTAATGAATTCGAACCCTCCAAGTGGATAAGACTATATCTAACTGAAGGTCTCCCAATCAATATCAGAGTCCAAATAGACAACTCCGTGATAACCAATAACTCCAACAACCACTGATAGCTAGTTAACTCAATGCAATTGAGTGTGGTAGGTAGGAAAATTGCTCCTCCCCATGCAACTATGCATTATCCATGCATGAGTAGCGCTATCCTAACTGAGCGTGAAGTAACTCAATGTAACTGGGGGCTAACTAAGACTAACTAGTGCTAACACCAACTGACTGAAGTAGGTTGGTGTCGGGACTCCCAGTGGCTCCTAAAATGTAGGGATTGGTCTAGGAAGTGCCCTAACTGATGCATGCACATGCAGTAAGTGGAAGTTAACCTATAGTAGTGTTCCTCACACTTCAAAGACTAGTACATGCGTCATGATTGGGTCAAGTGGACCCAATTGTACTAGTGGACCCAATTAATTAATTTAAGGTTCTTAAGTTAGGCAATAATTAATCTAATAGACATTTGACCAAGGGAGGATTAATAATACTAATAGTAATAGGGTTACCATATTTGAATATTGATCATGAGGGTACTTGCAAAGGATGTGCAAGTGGAAAGAACTTAGAGAATCCCTTTACAAAAAGTGAAACAAAGGCTAAAGGTACACTAGAACTAATTCATTATGATGTATGTGGTCCTATTCCCTCCATATCCTTAAGTGGATATGAATATCTGTTATCAACCCAAATGACACTTCTTTGTCCAAGTGCTGACACTTCATATGTTGGTACACAAAAGGACACTATATGATTGAAGGTTGCCTAAACACTACAGATGGGGATGACATGAGATGCATTTATCCTCCAACCAGCTTGCCATTTTATCTTTCTATATGTTTATTGCTGTACGCGACCATCTCCACTGAAACTCGTGTACATACGCGACTATGTTCGTTAACAACCTGCGTACTGTACGCAACTATTCTCATTGAAACCCACGTACAAATCTGTACACGGGTTTCCCTTAAAGCAACTCGCATGTCATACGCAGGTTGCTGGTATCAATATTCGCGTACACATCCATTCGACATTAAAAATAATAAAACGTGATTAATGGATATTAGTTGAGCCCTAAACATTAACCATCTCAACTGTCTCAACCTCCTCAACCTTTGAAACTACTCTATTTCCCAAAGTATAAATAGAGGCCTTGGGGAGGGCATTAATCAATCAATCTTGGAGAGCAAAGTTATGCTGGTGGTATATCTTCAGAAGTCTTTGGAGCAGTAGAACTCAGAGTCCTTTGGTTGCAGAGTCCTTGTTTTAGGCGTTGGGTTGTACACTTATCTCATTCACTATTGTTAATAAAGAGAATTCTTCTTCCAACTTTGTGTTGAGTCTCTTTCATGTATCATGGTTGATAAATATATTTGATTAAGCACTATATATGATATTTATCTAACCTTTCATATATACATGTATAAGTTTGTACTTGGAGAATTTTCTCTTTGCAGGTGAAGGAGGTGCATCCCTGAAAGCTTTGGAGAGAAGAAAAGTGGGAGAAGATAAAGATTGGATCAATCGTCGATAATCGGGTGAGTCCAATCATTAATCCTATTTTCTTCCATAGCTAAGCAGGATAGAGAATCAAGAGTTTCAGGTGAGACTGACAGATGATGTTGATACGCCATTAATCCCTTACCTAGGGAAGGAATGTTTGCTAAGGGGAATATGGCAAATATTTCTGCTGCCATCCCTATCAATATCTTAGTAAATATTGACGTTGTGGAAAATATATATATTGGTGCAAACTGCTCTCCTGAGTAGATTGCCATTTATACCGCCTTATTTAAGGAATTCCACGACATTTTTGCCTGGTCATATGAGGAGATGCCAAGCATTGATCCATCTATAGTCGAGCACGAGATTCGAACATACCCTGATGCTAAACCTGTTCAGCAAAATTTGAGACCTGTTAACCCACGTAAAGTGGCGGCAGTGAAGGCTGAAGTGGAAAAAATGTTGAAATCCGGTTTTATTTATCCCATAGCTTTGACGGAATGGGTATCCAACCATGTTCCTATTGATAAGAAGAAAGGTACCATACGCGTCTGTATTGACTTCAGATATTTAAATAAATCCTGTCCTAAGGACAACTATCCCACGCCATTTCTAGACCAAATTATTGATGCTTGCGCGGGAAGTGAATTTTTTTTGTTTATGGATGGTTTCTCCGGATATAATCAAATTCAAATAAAACCAAAAGACCAACATAAAACTGCTTTCATTTGTCCTTGGGGTACCTTCGTGTACAAAAAAATGCCCTTTGGATTGAAAAATGTTGGGGCAACCTTTCAGCGGGCAATGAATTTTTCCTTCCATGATATCAAAGCCATTATCGAGCCCTACCTTGATGATCTTCCTACACATTCTCGTAAGAGGATTGACCATCTAGATCACTTGCGTTTGATATTTGAATGATGCAGATACTATAAAATTCGCTTGAATCCCCACAAGTGTGTATTTTTTGTTGAGTTAGGGAGACTGCTCAGATTCATTGTTTCTAATAGAGGCATTCAGGTGGATCCGTTAAAAGTTGAGGCCATTGTAAATCTTCCTCCTCCTCGTTCTATCAGGAAACTTCAGAGCCTGTAGGGAAAGTCCAATTTTCTTTGACGTTTCATTGTAAAATATGCCAATATTACTAAGGGTTTCATGCACCTGCTAAAATAGGACACCCCATTTGTATGGGATGAAACTGGACAACGCGCATTCGAGGCATTGAAAAAATCTTTGTTGTCGACACCATTGTTGTGTCTACCAGATTACTCTAGGGATTTTATATTATATCTGGCCACGTCTAAGTCGACCATAGGGGTAGTCCTAGTCCAGGAGGACGATAGGCTCCAAGAGCATGTCATTTACTATCTTAGCCGTGCTTTAGCCGGACCTGAACTGAGGTATTCCCACGTCGAGAAATTGGCCTTAGTAGCTGTTTATGTTGTTCAGAGGTTACGTCACTACATATTACTAAGGACTACAATGGTAGTGGCAAATGTTAATCCTTTTCAATATGTTTTGTCCTGACAGATAGTTGAAGGAAAATTCAACAAATGGATAGTCATTCTCCAAGAGTTTGACTTGGATTTTCAGTCCGCCAAATCCAAAAAATCCTTAGTTTTTGCTGAACTTATTGCAAAATATCCAGTAGATAAAGATGTAACCATTGAATAAGACTCATTCCCAGCTGAGCACATATTTTTGATTTCCACCTCCGATCCCTGGTACGGAGATATACTTATCTATCTCCAGACTTTGAAGTATCCTGCAGCTTTCTCGTGGGAAGAACAACGTAAACTACACCTACATGCTAAGAACTACCTCATCATAGGAGATACTTTATATCATAGGGGGGTAGATTTTGTTTTGCATCGATGTCTTACCCACGAGGAAGTAGAGATTGTCCTGAATGATTCCCATAGTGGAGCGTGTGGGGGGTCATTTATTTGGGTTAGCAATGTCCCAGAAGATATTGCGTGCCGGTTATTTCTAGCCCACGATCTTTAAGGATTGTGTGGAAGCCATGAAGCGTTGTCATCCTTGTCAGCTTTACACCAGGAAGATGCGGTCACATCCTGCTCCGTTATTTCCCGTTATCTCAATGGGCCCCTTCATGAAGTGGGGGATTGACTACGTGACGTGTAACCCAACCTCGGCTGGGGGGCACAAATATATCATTGTTGCCATGGATTATTTTACAAAATGGGCGGAGGCAATGCCCACCTTTAGAGATGACAGGGAAACTACAGCTTTTTTCGTGTTCAATCAAATTATCTCATGATTTGGTATACCCAAGGTGATTGTCACTGACCATGGTAGTCATTTTCAAAATAGCATGATGACGAAACTGACCACTGTGATAGGATTTAGACAGGAACATTCATCCTCGTTTTATCCTCAAGCCAATGGTCAAGTCGAGGATGTTAATAAAACTTTGAAAACTATCCTCAAACGTACTATTGATGCAGCCCATTCAAACTGGCATATCATGTTGTACCCTAATCTTTGGGCATATCGAACCAATGTAAAAACTGCTACAGGTTTCTCCCCTTCCAACTCGTCCATGGAGTGGAAGCTGTTACCCCAATTGAATGTGAAATCCTGTCTTTGAAAATTGCTATTCATGTGTTACCGGATACGACTGAGCTTGAAGAACGTCTATTACATTTAGAACACCTTGATGAACAGCATAGAGATGCACTGACAGCAAACCAAGATCATAAAAATAGGGTCAAAAGCCAATATGAAAAATCGGTCAAGCCTCGAATTTTCTCTGAGGGAGAACTTGTTTTGCTCTGGGACCAAGACAAGGAACCCCTGGGGGCATAAAAGTTCAGGTCTATATGATTAGGACCTTATATCGTGTCAAAAGCATTAAAGAAAGGTGCATATGAATTGATATATTTCGATGGGAATAAGCTGGCTGAGCCTAGAAATGGGCTCTACCTGAAAAAGTACAATGCTTAGGCTTAGCACTTTTTCTCGTATTTGATTGTATGTATTTTTATGTACATTAGTTTGTCAGTTTGTGTTTTTTATACCATATTCTGGTTGTTTCAGATGTCTTCTGAGAGGTTTGTAGGTTTCGCTGATGGCGCCAGTCACCACACTTGTAATTTATCTTCGGCTGCATGGGTCATTTATTCGCCCTCAGGATAGCTAGTTGCCTTAGAAGGTGCTTGCTTAGGTCCTGCTTCCAATAATGTGGCTGAATATAGGGTCGTCATTGAGCTTCTATGGGATGCTTTGTCATGTGGTATCACTCAGCTAGAAGTCCGACTGGACTCTCAATTGGTGGTTTCCTAGCTCAATCGGGCTTACCAGGTGCGAAACCCTATTCTATTACGTCAGTTTATGCAAGTTAGGTTATTGGAAAGAAATTTTGAGTTCATTACATTCAATCATATTCCAAGGAATCAAAATTCATTAACTTATGCATACGCTAATTACATCTTGGATTGGAATTTAACACATTTTTCATAAAAATATACAGCAAACACATAAAAAACATTTGTAAATAAACCGACAATATATGTGTGTGTGTGTGTGTGTGTGTGTGTGAATATCTGTCCATAGATAGGTGGAGTCTCTGATCCTCAGATCCAGTCATAACTGTATAATATACAAAAAATATACAAAATATGGATCAAATTCCATCAAATGCCCTAGATCTAAGCTGGACCACCCTGGTTCCCCCGGTCACCCTGTACTCTGGATTCTTCAACCTCTTCGACTTCAGTAGCCTCAACAGCATCTATGTATACTAATACTGCTCTGGCTACCTGCCTCAAAAGGCGTATCCAAATAGGTGGTACACCAACCATGAACTCCTACATGATGGTTGGGATGTGCTCAATTCGTAAGGTGGGTACTCTCTGGGTAATCCTAGCTAGCTTCCCCTCCAGAACCCTAATCAGCCCTTGGTCTTCTCCCAATACAGGACACACATGAATGCATGGATGCCCTTTAGGGAAGACCGGTCCAATATCTGCATTTTGACATTTTAATAGGATTCGAACTCTTATACATATGTATATATCTCTATATTTTAAAATTCATAAAAATTTTAAAATTTGAAAATAAAAAATTACCTAACTCTCCCCATGCTCCTCCTGGAGGGAGGACGAGATCTGGATCACCCCAAAAATCCATTCCAGCATATGGAAACTGCTCCAAAGCTGGCAACTGATGCTCCCACCAAAAGTAGAAGTCATCATCATAAACACTCTACACTGAGCCACCACCTCCCTGGCAGAGGAAGATATCTCCCCATCTACTCAGCCTAGGCTGACGAGGAGAACGAACTAGCAAGGGTACTGCAAGGCTCAATTCTGGCACTCTCTTAAAGAAGAAGGCTACCAATATGCTAGAATATCCAAAATTCTTCCTCCTTCCTCTCTTGCAGTCAGAGAGTTGTTTTCTTATAATTGGGATCACTCCCGAGCACCAGTCATATAGGGCCCCCTGCATACAATCCACTGCTAGTATCATTTGGTTCTGTGTCGCAAGATGAAGAGAAGATGATCTTGCAACCCTCACTATGGTACTTGTCAATACCTGTAGAGGAAGGTCACGTATGTGTACAATGGGGATGCAACTACCCCTCTTTTGTGTGCCTGGTGCGCAGTATACATCAATATAGTTTTGGACACTTCGAGGATCACCGCCTTTGTCGGTGCCTTCTAAGTTTACCGGAGCTCCCCATCATGATAGACTTGCAATGAAATAGATATCCTCTAAAGTAATCTCCAAGGACTCACCTTGAAGGTCAAACATGCCCAAGTCATGATCCCAATAATTGATCAAGAACTCTAAGAGGCAGACATTGGCCCACATAGGTGAGGTACAGAAAAACTTTAACAACCCACTTGAACATAAAAAATTCATGGTGGGGGCATCTTGGAGTGCTTCTTGATCCATATCTTCATGTTCGCACTCCCTCCACTCAAGCACCATCTTCAAACCTAGTTAACAAGCATTTGCAAACTTTCAGTTTCATGTAAAATTTCAAAATTTTGACCTTGTATGCTTCTTGTTCACCTCACGCAGCGTACGCGACTGTCTATTAAGGCATGCCATGTACTGTACGTGATTTTCCTTCAGGAAACCCGCGTACAGAACGCGTGTATGCGAGTTTCAATATAGCGAACGTACACAGTGTTGCTTGGTTGAGGGCGCTTAAAAACATAAAATTAGGTCCTAGTTTTGATAAATGCTTGGATCAAATTGAAGAGCATGGAGTGTAGTATTACCCGACGCTTGTGGATTTGGAATTGTCCCACCGGATTATCCACACCAAGCAATTGAAGGTAGAGGTGAAAACTTGTCTTTTATGGCTAAAAATTCAAATGGTGAGTTTTATTTATGTTTTTGAACTATTTATAGAAATTTTATTTCTTAAAGTGGGTTTTTTCCCTATAGTTCACAATTTCTAAAACTAATACCACATATTTTTTCCTTGTAACAGGTTTGTCATCATTTTAAGGTGTTTTTGCTCATACAGGATGGTTTTTTATCGTTTCACATGCATTCTACATTTTTACCTATTTCATCTTAAACCTAGCAATTAACATTCTGACCATGGACTATGGTATTTTAACCATTAGATCCTTGTCTTTACCATTGTTCTTCCGTGGATAGGGCCTTCCTCTCATTAGTATCCCCATTTAGAACCTATTTTGTCTTTCGATACTCATGCGGCACCTGTCTTAGGTACAGGGGAATCTTTTTAACTATTTTTCACGCCAAATTGAGCCTCATTTTGGTCTCTTTTTACAAGCTATCCCTTTATAGGACTCCTCGCCTTTATGGAGTTTCTTTAGGCCCAGGTCTGACTCCTTAAAAATAGACTTGACTGACGAGTTAACTTGTCCATTCAAGCTCGTTAAGAATACGTGAATGGGCATCCACATTGGTGGTAGGTTATCTCTTTCTTGGACCATGTGGAATAATACGAGAAAGGATCACTCTTTTTTCTATGGAATTGAGAAGAGTATTCTCAGGTACAGGTTTATCACTTTTCTGGACCTGAGGGACTAAATTTACGGAAAAGGAACACCCGGTTTGAGCTCAGTTTTCTCTTTTTCGTGCTCTGGACCTAAACATGAAAAAGATTTTGAGTGTACTTTATGTCTTTGTCATGCTTGTTAAACACTAAAGAACAAAGCACGAGTTTATTGTTGTAAGCCCCATTTCTCATACTCAAATAGATATTTCCGAGTGATCTTACTTTCCTTCACACTCGTAAAACTCAAGCTATATGTTGTTCTTG
>LPNX010362847.1:67258-136994 GCA_001517045.1 Pseudotsuga menziesii | reverse complement strand
CGGACCTCCCTGACTAAGTACGAAAAAGGTTCACCTTTTCTTCTATGGAAGTTAAGAGAGTTCTTCTGTGGTATGTTTTATACTTTTTCAGCCTCAGGATACTAAATTGGATGAAAAAGGACCCCCCTGGAGTCTTCTTTGGAATTTTCAGACACTCTAAATATGAAAATACCAGGTGACCATGTACTAGTTCAGGCTCATAAAATCCACGAATCAGTGACACTATCAAGCATTATTCCCTCTTCTCTTCAAGCTTGTCAAAAAATGAAGAGAGATACGAGTTGACTTTCCTGGACTCATTAAAATTTAACAGGGAAGGTAAGGAATAATTTTTCTTTTGGTTTTTGGTTAGTGGCAACATGTCATCCTTGAACAAAGCACTCTCTGTTTTTTCCGATACTCATGTCTTAGTGTTCACTTTCAGTTCAGCTATTACTTTGAGTTTCTTACTCCTCCTCTTGTCAGTTCTACCTGGGGAATCTGATCATGTCTCCTACATGACAGATAAGTCTAGTTGTTCTATCTATAAAGTTAAAAAGTTGCCTTGGATCATCTCTGTGTCGTGCTCATTGTCCAAGGACTTAACCCTGTGTCTGATCTATATCCTGATTCCATCATTTTCATATCTGTTATTACTTGTGTCTCCCTTCCTTTACCCAGTTCCTAGTCACTCTTGTGATCCATTGGAGGATCTATTACCTTCCTCATCATAGTATGGTTTCACATCAGCACTTCCCGATGACGAAGACCTTGAGTTTTGACGATTGTACCTCAGGATTCACTCTCATTATTGGTGAATTACTTTGCTTCAGTTGTTGATTATCACCTATTGATTGACAATCTATTGAATCCACTCCATGTCCGACTTCAATAACATCTATTCACATGGCTTGGATTGTATTGGTTCTTTGGGATTGTTTATGAAGACCTTAGTTTCCTATCTATGGACTAAGTTGCGCAAAACTATGTTGTACCTATTTACACAGCTTCCAGATATTTAAAGACTCATCATTATTGTATATTGTGGCTTCGATCCACCTTTGTAATATACATGGTCTAGTACCTGTACTATATTATGTACTCAAATATTGTAATGGAGCTAGTGTTCCAGTATATTGAACATAGCATCCTCAGATATGACTTTGTATATGACAGTATTATGTATTTGTTTTAGTTACTACCTTTGCTCCATTGGATTTCTAAGTTCTCCAAATATAATGATTATAATGTATTTTGGCCATCACTTCCCTCTGACCTCACACATTAGGGGGGCATCTGTTATCAACCCAAATGGCACTTCTCCGTCCGAGTGCCGACACTTCATATGTTGGTACACAAAAGGACACTATAGGATTGAAGGTTTCCTAAACACTATATATGGGGATGACATGAGATGCATTTATCCTCCAACCAGCTTGCCATTTTATCTTTCTATATGTTGATTGCTGTACATGACTATCTCCCACTAAAACTTGTGTACATACGTGACTATGTTCGTTGACAACCCGTGTACTGTACGCAACTATTCTCATTGAAACCCGCATACAGATCTGTATGCGGGTTTCCCTTAAAGCAAATTGTGTGTCATACATGGGTTGCCGGTATCAATAGTCACGTACACATCCATTCGACATTAAAAATAATAAAATGTGATTAATGGAGATTAGTTGAGCCCTAAACATTAACCATCTCAACTGTCTCAACCTTCGAAACTGCTCTATTTCCCAAAGTATAAATAGAGGCATTGGGGAGGGCATTAATCAATCTATCTTGGAGAGCAAAGTTATGCTGGTGGTATATCTTCAGAAGTATTTGGAGCAGCAGAACTCAGATTCCTTTGGTTGCATAGGAGTCCTTGTTTTAGGCGTTGGGTTGTACACTTATCTGATTCACTATTGTTAATAAAGAGAATTGTTCTTCCAACTTTGTGTTGAGTCTCTTTCATGTATCATGGTTGATAAATATATTTGATTAAGCACTATATATGTTATTTATCTAACCTTTTATATAAACATGTATAAGTTTGTACTTGGAGAATTTTCTCTTTGCAGATGAAGGAGGTGCATCCCTGAAATATTTGGAGAGAAGCAAAGTGGGAGAAGACAAAGCTTGGATCAACCGTCGATAATCGGGTGAGTCCAATATATCTTCCTATCTCCTTTCTGTACTTTAAAGCTAATTGTCTGCAAGTTTTAGATGTACGTTGGTAACCCCAGACCCTAGGTTATAAGGGTGTTTATTCCTGGACAACAATATCATGTCACATTTATTAATGATTATTCAAGAAATACTTGTATATACTTCTTGCAGAACAAGAGTGAAGTGTTCGGGAAATTCAAGGAATTCAAAGCCTTGATAGAGAACCTTTCAGAAAAAAGAATCAAGACACTGAGAACATATATTGGTGGAGAATACACTTCAAAGTAATTTGAAGCATTATGTAAGAAGGCAGGAATCAAGAGGGAACTAACCACTTGTTATGGAGAGAAATTCCTATGGATTGGGGTACCACAATAGACAGCTTGACTCCAGAAATCAATCTTTCCCAATATGCAATAGAAATAAAATGTCTAACACTAAAGGATCAGACCTCGTACCTTATTCCGGACGGTTGAAGTAGATCCCCGTTGAGCTTTCCAATCTTCAGCTTGAATTGCTATCTTACTTCCTCAACAACAAGTAAACAATGCAAGCATTCTATATATCATGGTGTTAGATCTATTCTAGCATATATAATCAATAATGTAAAAGCATTTGACATAATCCCATCGATAAAATATTCATTCAAATACACATCATTGGACAGGAAAAGATATTTCTATTAATATAAATCAGAGATTACAAGATACAACCTCTGACGGCACGTCTGTGAATCAGAGAAACTGAATCCCCCACTTGGGCCTCCACCACTTCAATAATCCATCTCTCGATAGCAAGCTCACAAGCAAAAGGTAAGCTTGGGAAGAACACAAAAGTGCTCCAAGGGACAAAGGGATGTAGACTCAAGCATAAGTTCCAGCAACAATAGACTATAGTTTCGTTGCTCTCAATTCTCTCTTATGCCTTCAATGTACCAAGGGGTTCCTTATATAGCTTTTCAAAGGGGTAATGAAAGTTCGAATCCGAGCGATCTCAAGGCATATGGAAGGCCAGGAGTCAAATGAGTTGGAAACCATGTCAAGGAAAACTCCAAAAGCATTTGGATTATTTACACATCCCGATGTACGCGGTTATATGGCTCAAACCCGCGTATGTACGTGCTTATAAGGTTAAAAGTTGTGTATAGCATTTTTCATGTGTTTTTAGGGATAATCAAGGAAACATCAAAAGACAAAAAATGGTCCATAGGGTCTAAAGAGTCTGCAGCGGGATAGGGGAAGGCCATACAAAGTGTGATTCACCTAGAGTGGTGAAATACGCTATAACAGATGCCCCCTAATGTGTGAGGTCAGAGGGGTCATACGATGGCTGAAATACATTATAAGTCGATCCCAGAAGTGGAGTGATGAAGGGTCCCAAATGGAAGACCAGCCACCCAATTAGCATAGTACCATAATACAACTCTGCATATAACTGCAAATACATATAGCAGTCCCGGATACATAAGAGTACAATGGCCATGAATAGGCATGATACATGATATCACATATGTGGTCATAGCCATGTAAAATATACATAGATCAGAATCTCCATGATGAAGATATACAAAGGACCATGATATTCAAAATGGCTGAAGATATATAATAGATCAAGATCTCCATAGTGGCTGGAAATATCTGACATACACTGGAATCAAGTCACGAGAGCTGAAATCTCATGAACACTGGCACGATCAAGGAGGTAGCATATAAGAGATGCCACCAATCTAGAAGGTCTTCTACACAAACCGCTATGAGTACATTTCCTACTATGCAAATAGAGGTGTCCAGGTCGAACATAGTAGTCCATCGTCTGATTACCGGCCATTAATGTATACTGTTAACAGACACGAGATCACCCACTGATAATGAAAATGGGAATCAAGGTACTAGAGTGCAAACTAACAAGTGTGAATAAATGTGTTGAGGTCAAACACTTGAAAGGATCCATCGATCAGGGGACATTGATGTATTCCCAAGAAACTATTGATGGCGAGAGAACTTGCCACTGATGACTGCAAGTCTCAAGGCACTGAAAAATGACTCTAGAATCCAATCCCAAAATAAATGATTTGAAGTCAATGGGATGAAATCTGCTGGAAGGAGGGCATTAAGGCATCCCCCATCATCCAACATGAGGTACTCAGTAAAGCTGTATAATGTGGAAGGACTCGATCATAAAGTGCACGAACTAGTAACTGTACCAGGAATGGCCGACATGCAAAGTCAAGATAACTGAGGAATGGCCGACTCAGGTTTCAACTTCCTTCGAACAAGAGCATACCGGTGTATGGTGACTGAATAAAGGTAGCATAGACTCGATATACAAATTGGGACATCTCTGTGACACAGGAGGTATCAACAGAGGCTCCATAGGGACTGGAAGCTTAACCAGTTGATGGAGATAAACTCAGATAAACAAGTACAGCTCCTAGAGTCAAACTATAACCCAACCAATGGATGTGATATACAGTGCTCTGTTCGAAGGTGACACGACTCGACAGCTGCCAAAGATAACATCTTTCCTTGTCCGGATTTTTGGTTTTTTAATTTTTTTTTGGACTTTTTCAGTTATTTGAAAAGCTTGAAAAAAGAATAAACTAGCTTTATAGTTACAAACTAGGAGGAGACGAGTGTCATAAGGGCAAACAAACTAGTTCCAAGCAGTGGAACATACGTATGCTCAATGCAAGGATACATGTGTAGGATATCGACACTCAGGGGAAAATCCCCTCCCTGTAAAAAGGGATTCAAGCTGCGAAGGATATAAAAAATGGCTCTGCATGGCTAGACATGAGACAAGCTCGGGCTATATGGCTGAAACGCAATGTCAGAGGAGCCGACATAAAGCTCAATAAGGCAGGCAAAGCTCATGATAATGCATTCACAACTTGATATAAGGGAGTCCTGAGGCAAATAGGCCAGCATAAGATCAAGAGGAGTATGAGGCTCTTGTGAAATGTCATGGCAGTACTATACAACGGACTCCCACACCCTAAAGGAGAAACAATAGGCATGGGCACCAAATGCAAATAAGGCGCTAACTAGGGTACCCATGTAAGGTGAAGCTCTACCACTCACATCATGCCACTTCTAAAGCAGCAAGAAGGTTCTGTGACATAATAAAGTGGGTTCGTACCTGAGGTCATGGTGATATGGTCACAAGGTCATGAAAAATTCAAACGGTGGTGAAACCTAACATATATGCTATTTTAGACATGATACCTAAGATCGGCATGAACAGGTCAATCCAACGGCTGAAACGGCACTGAAAAAGGTCTTCTACAACACCAATTATGTCAAAAACGGTCCAAAATGGTTAGAAACTGTCGAAACTATAGGAAAGGGGGTAAAAAATTTCAAATATTTGAAAATTTTTCTATAAATAGTAAGAAATATAAATCATTTGAAACTTTTACCCATTTGAGCTCTGACTTTCAACTACAAATTCCAGGAGATCCAGCCGGTGGAATTCACAACCGTTTCTTCCAGGTATTTACTCATACTCTCTACTTGCATTTTGACATAATTTTTATAAATTTTCATGGTCAAATGAATATTTTAAGCCATCCCAAAGTATGCGCTACGGCCCACATGGATATCAAGGATTTTTCCACATATAGGGCTGGATATACGCAAAAAAAGACCTCAAAACCGCGTACATACGCGACTGTTTTCAAAACAGTCGCGTATGAGGCCGCACATAAGGTTTTCTACTAAACTAATGGACAAATTTTCAATTTCTTTTGCAGGATGGTGCTAGAGTGGAGAGAGCGTGAGCATGGTGAAGTAGAGGAAGCAGTAAGGGCTGACTTAATGGCTCAACAAGCTCTTCATGCATGCAGACTCTACAAGTTTTGGTGTCTTGGTGGTTTGAGGGCCAAACCAAGACTACTACAGATGCTGGTAGACTACTGGGATCCAGACTCAGAGTCCTTTTGTATTGATGGGATGTCCCTCACTATAGAGGTAGAGGACATATACTTTATCACTGGTCTTTCTAGACGAGGGGAGGTGGTGAACCTTCGCTCCCGAGGTGGGCCAGGGGGTGGCCTGACTATCGATGAGTACATAGCCGTGTACTATTTTCCAGACACTGAGAAGGTGGGGATTCAAGTCCCTACCAATGCTATACATGTGCTGGGCCTAAATGCCATATTACTAACGCTAGGCAGGATAGCAGGTGTAGAATCACTCCACCATGCCTCGCGACCTATGATGTTCTATGCAGTGGAGTGCATGAGACCCACAGTCTATGACTGGAGTACGACATTACTGAGAAACATGAAACACCAGCTCAGTGAGTGTAAGGCTGGCAAGGTATAGAAATCCAGGTTCAGTAGTATTCTAAGCATGTTTTTCTTTGAGCGTGTTCCAGGACTGAGCCCTAGAGTGGATGTTCCTCTCCATGGGGTTCAATATCTGCCCAATGGCGTTGGGCAGATGCGATGCGCAGACTGGGGGGTGGTAGGGTGGCCAACCCATATCCAGCTGACTTCTTTCCATGGTGGTGACGACAGATTGTTGCCATTGATGACTACCCCTATGGAGGAATAGATTTTCGGGGGGATCCGGACATGCCATTGCCACTAGGATCGGCATATGGCAATATAGGTAACGAATCTCAACCCTCACTCATTTTAAAAAAATTTGAGTTATTTAATTTTTTTGTATTTTCTTGATTATATGGGAGCAAAAACATGTTTTGCGCAACAATACATAGTGACATCTACCATTTGTGTGCATATGTGGGACCACGGCAACCAGAGGGGGCTTCCCTCGTCATAGACGGAGGGGAAGAGGAGATGACATCACAGGTGTGGATGTGGAGCGAACGCTCCAAAGCATTCATACCAACTTTGTGAGACTGACTCATAGAGTTCCCATGGCGCAAGTCGAGGAATTTCCTGAGGCTATGAAGCGGTAGGTGGTGGGTGTGCCACGCGCATGGGTGCGCTTATTTCGACGGCTAGCTAGAGCCGTAGTGATGTTTCATGATCACAACCCTCTTCCTCCTCCACGGGATTAGACACCTAGGAGTGTATTCATTTTGTACTACCGTGTATTATATGATGGTGGCTTTAAAAGCCCCAATTTTGTATCATGACACTATGCATTACCACATTTTTGATATATATAAAGTTTTATGGTGATCAGTTCATTTATTTACATGTGTAACAATTTTGCTTGTGATTAATTTACTATGAATGAAACAAATGCCAATCTAACACGTAGTTAGCATATGATTCAGCAACTTGATTATTATTTCTTGGAATGTGTATATATGTTATACTGTCAAATTGTCGTTCTAACAATCTCACACGTAAGAACCTTCTCAATAACGTCGGATCTCTAACATGGTACAAACCATTGAGCTGTGACACTACTAACTCAGAATCAAGACGTACCTCAAGAGATAGAATGCCATGCGAAATGGCATCCCGTAGAAGCTCAATAACGGCACTATATTTAGCAACATTGTTGGAAGATGGCCATAGACATACACCTCCTGGAGACAGTACCTGACCCATAGGAGTATAAATCACCCAAGCAGTTGAGGTTGAGTGTTGAGTGTGATGGCTTGCACCATCCGCGAATCCTATGTAGGCAGAATATTCCCTTGACATCTGCCAAAAGAAACAGAAACTAATCACCTGATCACGATAAGAAAAATACCTAAACTATGCAAAGCTGTACAATAATATACAACAAGCAGCCTTGGCTAAATATTATGCATAGTATTTTTTGAGATAGAGCCCATTTCTAGGCTCTGCCAAAGCTGTTCCTTTGTAATCAACTAACTCATAGGAACCCTTCTCTAACACACGCTTGACCACGTAATGACCACGCCACATAGGATTAAATTTCCTTGCCCCCAATGGTTCTTTCAGTTGATCCCACAAAAGGACCAAGTCTCCTTCACTAAACACTCTTAGATAGATAGATCTATCGTACTGGACCTTAACACGACGCTTATTAGCCTCTAGAGCCACCAAGGCATCTCGACGCTGCTCATCAAGTTGCTCAAGGTGAACCAAATGCTCCTCCAAGGGTGAAGTGTCTCGTAAGAGTTCCACAGCTAGCTTCAATGAAGGAATTTCACATTCAACCAGAAATATCGACTCCACTCCATGTACAAGCTGATATGGAGAAAAACCAGTGGCAGTCTTAACCGCGGTTTGATATGCCCACAAAGCAGGATATAACACAATGTGACAATTCGTCTTGCTTTGTGTGATGGTTCGTTGGAGAATGGATTTAAGTGATTTATTCACTGCCTCTACCTATCCATTCGCTTGGGGGTAATAAGAAGATGAATGCTCTTGCTTATACCCTAACTTGGATGCCAACTCTTCCATCATACGGTTCTAAAAGTGCGAGCCATGGTCAGTGACAAGCTCTTTCAGAATCCTGAACCGAGTAATGATTTGGTTGAATACAAAGTGAGCGGCTGTCTCATCGTTGGATTTTACTGTAGGCATAGCCTCATCCCATTTCGTGAAGTAATCAACAGCCACTATATTGTGATGGTGCTCCCCAACCGAAGCTGGGTTGCAATCCATAAAATCAATCCCCCACTTAGTGAAGGGACCGGTGGTGATAATGGGATGTAATGGGGCAGGTTTCGAGCGCATATTACGTGCAAACACCTAGCAAGGGTGGCACCTCTTGACTGCATCAACGCAATCTTTAAAGATTGACGGCCAGAAATAACCCACTCTCAAAATATTTTGAGCTGAAGAAAGCCCAGATAAATGACCACCACACACCCCTCTGTGGCAATCATTCATCACAACCTTAGCCTCATCATGAGTTAAACAACGTCGTAAAATGGAATCTACCCCACGGCGGTACAAAGTATTGTCCACTATAAGGTAGTTCTTAGAGACATGACGTAATCATCGTCGTTCGTCTCACGAGAGGTGAGTAGGGGTCCTATGTGTTTGCAGAGATATTATGATATCCCCATACCATGGGTCCAACATAGAGATTAAGAATATGTGTTCATCAACAAACGTATCTTCACATACCAACTCCTCGGTCTCACTCAGAAAATCCGATATGAGTTCTGCAAAGACTAAAGACTTCTTCGATTTTGCCGAAACAAACTCGAGATCAAATTCTTGTAGAATTACAATCCATTTATTATACTTTCCCCCAATCATCCTTCGTTTGAGGACGAACTGAAACGGATTGACATGGGCCACAACCAATGTCTGGCGAAGGAGAATATAATGTCTCAAACGCTGAACTGCATGTACGGTAGCTAAAGCAAGCTTCTCGACATGAGAATAACGAATCTCTACGTCAATAAGGTTTCAGCTCAGATAATATATGACATGCTCTTGGAGCTCCTCATCCTCCTGAACCAATACCATACCAATCGTCTCTAAGGACACGGCCACATATAATAAGAAATCACGGCTATAATCCGGAGGACTAATCACCAGGGCCGATGCTAGGGCTCGCTTGAGTGCATCGAAGGACTCCTGGGCTCGCTCATCCCAATAAAAGGGGGTGTCCTTCTTCAAGATACGCATGAAGCCTCTAGTCAAATTGGAAAAGTTGACAACAAATATTCGTAAGAAGTTTTCCATGCCTTGCAAACACTAAAGATGACGAATATTCTTCGGGGGAGACAACTGAAGTATTGCCTCAACCTTCAAAGGGTCGACTCTTATACCCTCCTTTGAAACGATGAATCCTAACAAACGACCTGACTTCACGCAAAAGATGCACCTATGAGGATTTAATCTAACTGAATAGTGGCGGCATATTTCGAATACCAATCTCAAGTGATAGTGATGACGCATTCTCATATGAGAATGAGCAGCGAGATCATCCAAAAATACTTCAATAATGGACTTGAGATCGTGGAATATCAAGGTCATCACTTGCTGAAATGTAGCTCCAGGGTTTTTAAGGCTGAAAGGCATTTTTCGATATGCAAACGTTCCCCAAGGACAAATAGATGCAGTCTTGTGTTGGTCCTCAAGTTTAATTTGTATCTGATTATACTTGGAAAAGTCGTCCATAAAGGAGAATACTTCACTCCCTGTACACTCATCCAAAATCTGATCTATAAATGGTGTGGGGAAGTTATTTTTAGGACAAGCACGATTCAAATCATAGAAATCAGTGCATATGCGGATCGCTCCCTGCTTCTTATCCACTGGAACGGGGTTTGAAACCCACTCCGTCAAGGGAACGGGATAGATGAAATCGGCTTTCAACAGTTTCTCTATCTTTTCCTTAATGGCAGGTGCTTTCCTAGGATTCACGACGCGTAAACTTTGTCGAACAAGCTTAGCATTGGGGTAAGTCTTAATCTCATGTTCGACAATCCAAGGGTCAATACCTGGCATCTCATCGTAAGACCAAGCAAAAATATCATGGAATTCCTTGAATAGCTCGGTATATTCCAAAATATCAGCTTGGGAACATTCTGCCCCAATATAGACATTCTCTATTGTGCCAAGATTGCGAGAAATGTTGATAGGAATCGTTGACGATATGTTCACCATGTTTCCATCAGCCATCGGACCAGGAGATCTTAATGGAACCATAGGACTACCAACTTTCTGATTAAGAATCTCCCTATAATCCTCATGCTCCAAACAGTCAAGCACTGGAAGGAAGTACGATCTATGATGAAGTTCCTCCCATGGTGGCTCAACTCCCGACATAGCCTCAATAATCGCTTCATCTGAAGGGAAAATCGTATCAAGGCAGTCGTGGGCATGAGAAGACTATACTGCCCATGCCAACAGCACATAGGGGTCTTCCTCCTCCATCCGCGAAGAGGAAGAACGAGGCTCTGTAACACTCTTGAGATTAGCTTGATAAGCTATCATGGCTGTAGGCAACGGCACGCTCGTCTCGACAGGATCATTCGAAATACTCAGTGAAGGAAGAATCCAAGGATCTTCCATATGACTTGTGCGAAAAGGCACCAATATCATAGAAGTCGAAGCCTCATCGAAACTAGATCCTATCATGAGGATCGGTGCAGGACAAGTAAAGCTTCCCATGAGGGATGGATACATGCCTACACCCACATTCCCAGTTGCCGGCTGAGAGTGCTCAACAATCGGGATCGAAGCTCCCGAAGATGTGGTAACAAACAAATTCTTGAATGTCATCTGATCAATCGTTACAATCTTCCCATTATGTGGAAAGCATACAACGCGAAACAAGGAAGAAGCAACAGCTTGCATACTGTACATCCAGTTCCTACCCAGCAGGAGATTATAGTCAAGGGGCGCATCAACCACCTCAACCTCTATCGCAATAGTCTTCCCCCCCAAACAGACTTTAAGGGAAGGAAGGATGACGTGCGGGCTAAAAGATCTCCCATTGAAAGCAGTTAACATAGTGGCTGATTTAGACAGCTCAAGAGAACCAAGACCCTTCCAACAGGCCAAAGACATCACAGAAGCAGCAGTGCCCTCGTCAATCACAGTACGTTTGATGTTCATACCAAGACATTCTACGTGCACCAAAAGAGACACATAGTAGGGAAAGCGAGGCTGATGTCCTGTGGTTTCAAATTTGATCATAGAGGAAGAATCATCATCATTCACACCAAGGGCAGAAAGCAACATCTTCCTTTGTGAAGGACAACTCTGAAGCACTTCCAATGCAAACATTGCACAAGGAGTGTGGCCCAAATCCTCGACAATTGAATAATTTTGGGCAGCTCAGGCATTTGGATTATGCCTCAAATGCTTAAGGACTCCCTTAGGAATGTGAGGTGCAGCCTCAGGTTTATCTGCAGGTTTCTCAATGCGCAAAGGAGTTCCTGGTGGATCAGGTTCTTTGCCTGGGCTGGGTTGTGATGAACTATAGTCTTTCGCACTGTAGAAATTCAGGCCTGCAGTAGATTAATTTCACTCACAGCAATTAACAATTGATCATGCAAATTATCAACAATGGAGACTGAATATGGAGCTGTAACACAAAATTATATTAACTGAGTGTACAATAGCCAACCCTGTAATAACATAGGCTGCTGAATATATAGAATACATGAGCAAATCGAATGCATAAGGAAGCATCCAAATCTAGCATAAAGCATGCTTACCCAAAATAGGCAAATCCCCCATAGGTGTAAAAAGCTGATCCCAAATCTATCAAGGACCCCACGAATTAGCAAGGGTGCATGGGAAAGCTAAAGAGTGGTCAAATGGCAGCTCATACATGCTTTTTCATGGAGGAAAGAGTGAAGGATGAAAGGGGAATAAAACAGGTTCACCTCACCTAGTCTAGCTTTCCTTATGTGCTTTAAAAACTGGAAAAGTAGTCAACAAAGCAGAAAAAGCAGAAGGGTGCCTAGGAGGCCAGGAATAAAGCAGATTTGATTCCCAGGACTTTCTAAAGCACTCCATGAGTCAATAATGGCAAGTTTGACCTCTATGGATAGGCAATTGACAACTTGCACATGGTGGGACTCATGGACTAGGCAAATAAGACAAAATAAATGAAATAATGTCTAAGTGGGTAAATACTATGGGTTGATTATTCTAACACGCACGAGTCACAACCTTGGCAGCACGGACCATGTTAATGCACCCACGACCACTACCCTCTGGTGGATCATCATCACTAGAATGGTCATGGGACTTCGAGGACTTCGAGTTCATATTCTGGTTATACGGTAAAGGGTTCGTTAGCACAGCTGGGCCTTGTGCTAAGAATCTCGAAGCTTCATCAATTCGAGGGCACAATTAAGTGAGGTGATCTTCCTTACAAAGCTTTCAAGGGAATTTAACCTTACGTTTCGCTTACTTGTCCCCCCCAACATTTCTACCGTTCTTGTCATTATTTTGAGCATTCTCATTCTTATTCCCACCCTTTCGATTATTATTTTTACCCTTTCTTCTATTCCGTATAGGCTGCTGGTTACCCTTCTGGTTCGATGACTGCACAGAAAGTACATTAACCGTTTGGGAAAGTTGAGATGAAGCCGAAGCTTGTCCCTAGGAAGATTGGTTGATTGACAATTTACTAGCTTGTTTTGCAACCAAATCTGCAGGTTTTGCACTTGCACAACCCACAATGCCATCGGCATGTGGTCCAGGTTTGACTTTGGGATCAAAACTGGAATGAGGAGCATTGGGAATAATCTCATACAACAAACCGGACTGAGCATAGATCAAGTCCAGTTCCTGCGCCCTAAAGATCACTTGTTCCTCATTCTGCACTCCGGATGTGGAAACATCCTTCGCGATATACGGAAATAATGACTTGAGGAACCACTCGAGAAGGAATTTCGGTGGTATAAAGGCTTTAATTAATCTCTTCCGTCTACGCCACTCTTGAATATGATCAGAAATATGGGTGGCTTTATCTTGCCGAAATTTCGACAAGAGTTCAGTACCAACATCATAGCGCACTGGTAGCTGGAAGTGATTAAGAAAAGTCATCGCAAGGTCGTCGAACAAAGTAAAATCACCCCTAGGTAACTCTATATACCATTTCACAGCAGGCCCTGTGAGGGTGTGTTGAAATAGTCACAAACGAACTGAGTCCTTATGTAACGAATTCGAAGAGCACCAAAGGTGAAACGTAGTAACGTGTTCGCTCGGATCCTCTCCCAGTTTTCCTTCTAACTTCGGTATGTTCGAAGGAAGCTTGGTAGGGACAGCCGGCCAAGCCAGGTCATGAGCCACAGGATCGTTCGTAAGTCTCGATAAGTCAGGAAGGTTAAGCGTCGCAAGGAAAGGGAGCCTAGGATGATGAGGTCAATGGATCGCTCCCTGGTTCATATAGGGTTGATTAACACCATGGACTTGACCATAGTGTCCTCCTCCTGTCTGACCCGTATAGGGTGGCGTGGAAGTACCATAATATGGTGGACCTTGGCTAGTAGGAGCTACAAAGCCATAATTAGGAGAGTAAGTAGGTTGTTGATACTCGCCTCCATAAGGTGAAGAAACATGTCCATACTGTGTCCCATGATAAGGTCCATAGGTCATTGGATGCGATGCCCCATGAGACACTCCGTAGGTAGGAAGATACACTCCGAAAGTAGGGATATATGCCCCGGAAGTAGCGAGGTGACTTCTAGAATCATGAACATAATGTCCCAACGTAGTGGGCGGTATGTGAACTTGAGACACAATCGGCCTAGTAAGCACAGTACGGACCTGACTCGTAGCCATATATCGGCTCGAAGGACCATGTGAATAAGATGGAGGATGTACATTTGAAGAACTAGGGGTCGAGGACGAAGGAATCTGAGTAATAAGATATGTATTACCTCCTATCGTCACTCGTCTTGGATCTGGTATCCTAATCGGATCGCTAACCCTAGACCTAGGAGGGAGGAATGATGTAGCTTCCACCACTGGGACGGAAGGTGCAATGTGACTAGTGCTCCCAAACCTCTCTGCATGGTAAGGAATGAGAGTGCCCCTAGGCATAGTGCTAGGCTCAAAATCGGATTCGACATGAAATGTCAAATCATGCATAGGAAAACCAAATGTAGCATAACTACCATAGCTAGTAGTGGTGGGTTCAAAATGAGTCTCGACGTCCTCCATCATGCCATACCAGTAACGTGTCAATGGGGAATCTGATCTAGGGTGAGTAGGTCTATCATGCATGGCTCCTATCTTAGAAATCACAGGACCTAACTCGGCTAAGTCGAGTGACGGATCATAAGTAGGTGTAAATTCCCCATCGTCCACACGAATGGGAGGAGGTGGTTCAGGAATACGTTCTGAAGAATCCCCCATGGTGTGTGAATCAATGTGTGACATAGTTCACACGAACTGTCTAGGTCTCTCTCCCAAAGGAGGAGGAGAAGTAGAAGGCGAAAGTCCTGCTAAATGACGACAACGGCGCAGAACCGCACTCGAATCCACAATGACTCAAAAAATAACAAAGACTCTCTATTTACATAAACCCTAGGCCAACTAGCGTGCACAAATCAATCACTAATAAAATCTAAATCCAAATGCAAGCAAACAAGGGCTGGATAAATGAGCTCCTGAATGAAGCAGGTATGTCTCGCCTAGGAGAGGCTTGAGACTCCCATACACAACAAGCGGAGGTACGTAACCAATTATTGTGGCCCTTAGATTCAACGCGTAAAGCGACTGTGCTATCCGACCCCAACCTAGCCGGGACACCTGCAGAATAACCTCTACAAGTACCCCCTCGATATCCTAGGTAAGGTCACTAAGGTCACCTCAATATACTCAATGCTCAGGTGGATAGTCGCGGGAAGGATTGACCGTATGGGCAGGGTAGCAAAGCCCGAAACTCTCAAAAGAGCCCCCAATACAAATACAATCCTGGAAATATCTCCAGTGCTACTCAATTATGACTAGGGGTCATCCCAATCAATAACCGCTCACACTGCCTCGTGCTTAACTCCCTTTTGAGAGGAGGATCCTGAGAACACTGGTTATACCAAGGATTTCACACACTCACCTGGACAGACACCTAGATGGTGTTGTTTAGTGATCTTGGAGAATTAACTTACAATGAACTATTCCAAGATCCTAAAACCTAAGCTTGTTGGTGCACCTTAAAAAAGAAAAGAGTGATTCATTTTATTTAGGGTTGATTTTAGTTGGCTTTATTACTCAAAAATAGGACATGGTCGTGCAATTAGTGGTGTTATGATGCAACAAGAAGTAAAATGCACACCTAACAATCAATGAAAATGCATTGTGTCCATGAAAACAGGGTATGCTACTACGTGAAATGCACAATTCTTCTTCAAATGAATGCAAATTTCCTATATGAAGTCCTAACTAGTACTCCAAAGCAAATCTATCTAATGCAAGTACAATGCAAAGTGCAAAATGCAATGCATGATGATAAGCAAATGTTTTTGGATTTTTTGAAAATAAAAGAGATACAAAAAGCAAAAGAATGATTCTACGACCCCTAGACTCTGCAAGCACATGCAAACAGCACTCTAGCAAAGCACTAAGGTAAAAGAACTCTAATGCACTAATCTCAAACAAAAAATCAAAAATGCCATGACAAGAACTTTCCTTTAAAAAAAAAATTAGGCTAAAAAAAACGTTTTTGGTCAGGAACAGAGGTCAAAACAGACTCAGGCAATGCCAAAGGAGACTCAGCAACTAATAGGATTCACCCAGCAACCAATTATCTTCCACAAAAAGGAAAAATCAAGGGCATACGCGACTGTTTGCAGTAAACCCACGTGTATACGCGGAAATAGCAGAGTAATCCGCGTGTATACGCGACTGTAATTTAAAAACCCGCGTACAGGAAGAAAAGGTGCATAAAATCAAGGCAAATAGACAGGCTGAGACAAATTTCACACCAATCAAACTCTACCAGGCATACATGCCCCAGGCCCGACACAGAAACAAGAGAGAAAGAGCAATTTAAATACATTGAATGTCGAGAAAACAACCCCCAAAGGACAAATAATAGGAACTCCCCAGTGGAGTCGCCAATTCTATTACGGAGAGAAATTCCTATGGCTTGGGGTACCACAACAGACAGCTTGACTCCAGAAATCAATATTTCCCAATATGTAATAGAAATAAAATGTCTAACACTAAAGGATCAGACCTCATACCTTATTCCGGACGGTTGAAGTAGATCCCCGTTGAGCTTTCCAATCTTCAGCTTGAATTGCTATCTTACTTCCTCAACAACAAGTAAACATTGCAAGCATTCTATATATCATGGTGTTAGATCTATTCTAGCATATATAATCAATAATGTAAAAGCATTTGACATAATCCCATGGATAAAATATTCATTCAAATACACATCATTGGACAAGAAAAGATATTTCTATTAATATAAATCAGAGATTACAAGATACAACCTCTGACGGCACGTCTACGAACCGGAGAAACTGAATCCCCCACTTGGGCCTCCACCACTTCAATAATCCATCTCTCGATAGCAAGCTCACAAGCAAAAGGCAAGCTTGGGAAGAACACAAAAGTGCTCCAAGGGACAAAGGGATGCAGACTCAAGCATAAGTTCCGGCAACAATGGACTATAGTTTTGTTGCTCTCAATTCTCTCTTATGCCTTCAATGTACCAAGGGGTTCCTTATATAGATTTTCAAAGGGGTAATGAAAGGTCGAATCTGAGCGATCTCAAGGCATATGGAAGGCCAGGAGTCAAATGAGTCGGATCCATGTCAAGGAAAACTCCAAAAGGATTTGAATTATTTACACATCCCGATGTACACGGTTATATGGCTCAAACCCACGTATGTACACGCTTATAAGGTTAAAAGTCGCGTATAGCATTTTTCATGTGTTTTTAGGGATGATCAAGGAAACATCAAAGGAAAAAAAGTGGTCCATAGGGTCTAAAGAGTATGCAGCGGGACAGGGGAAGGCCATACAAAGTGTGATTCACTTAGAGTGGTGAAATCCGCTATAACACCACTCCCTATAATTCCCAACAAAATGGTGTTGTGGAAAGAAAGAACATAACTATTATGGAAGTAGTGAAAACTATTATTCATTACCAAGACCTCCCCATGCACCTATGTGCTGAAGCAAAAAGAACAACGATATATGTGTAGAATAGATTGTCTCACAATGTTGTTGGATTCAAGATTCATGAAGAGATATATACAGGAAATAAACATGAAGTGAGCCATCTCAATATATTTGGTTGTCCAGTATATGTACATTTTTTGAAAGAGAAGATAACTAAGTTAGATCCTTCTGGAAAGAAACGAATATTTGTTGGATATTGTGAAGTATCCAAATCATTTGGGATATACATTTCATTATTCCATCATATTGAGATTAGTATGGATGTAAAATTTGAGCAAGAGACAGCTCTTAAGAAATATAGAAGGTGTTATCTTGAAGGAGTACATGAAGAGGATGTACCTCCAAGAATGGTAGAAGTTGAAACCTCTCCTAAAATAGTAGCATCTGGAGATCATGACATGCTAGAACCTCAGGAAGCCCTTAATATGGATATATCTCGAAAGAGAAAACTTGCTTGGGTAAGAGATATCACACAAGAAGAAGAGATTTATGGAGCTCCAGAAGGCTCCACAAGAACCAACAAAAGATCAAATCCATATTCCAGTTATGTAGCTTTGATGTGTGACCTTGTAGATTAAGAACCCACCAGCTATGAGGAAGCTGCTAAAAAGAGAGAATGGGTTGAAGCAATTACAAAAGAATACCAGTCAATAATGAAGAATGATGTTTTGCATATAATACCCAAACCAGAAAACAAAAGTGTGGTATCTTCAAAATGGATCTATAGGATAAAACATGATGCTGATGGAAGTATTGAAAAGTACAATGCAAAATTTGTGGCTAGAGGATTCTCTCAGAAAGAGGGGATCGACTATGAAGATACGGTTGCTCCAGCAGCAAGGTTCACTTCCATCATAACCATTATGGCACTTTCTTCTATGATGAAATAGTACTTACACCAGATGGATGTAAATGCATCCTTCCTTAATGGTGTGATTTAGGAAGAGGATTACATCGAACAACCAAAATGATTTTAATTCGAAGACAAAGTGACTCGTGTATGCAAGTTGAAAAATCCTATGTATGGACTGAAGCAAGCTCCTAGAGCTTGGTATGGTAGAATAGATAAATTCTTGACAACCATGGACTTTACCAAAAGTAAAGCTGATCCTAACCTTTATATGAATATTATGGATGATGAACCAGTCATACTATTACTGTATGTGGATGACCTATTTCTTGCTGGAAATGTGAAACAAATCACAGATTGCAAGAAGAAGTTAGTTGAAGAATTTGAGATGAAATATATTGGATTGATGCATTATTTCCTGGGGATGGAAGTATGGCAGATCCCAGAAGGAATATTTATGAATCAAGGAAAACATGCATTAGAAATATTGAAAAGATTTGATATGTTGGATTGTAAAGCCATGGCCACACCCATGGACACCAACCTGAAGTTGATATCTGATGAATCATCAAAGTTAGTGGATATGAATCAATATAGACATAATATTGGGTCATTGATGTATTTAACAAATATAAGGCTAGATATATGCTTTCTGTGAACACCTTAAGTCAGTATCTAGTTAAACCTAGACAGGTTCACCTGATAGCTACAAAGCATGTGATGAGGTATCTAAAAGGTACGATAGATTTTAAATTTACTATGGAAGAGATCACGAGTACATATTATATGGATATATGGATTCAGATTGGGTAGGAAGTGCCACATACAGGAAAATCATCTCAGGTGGATGTTATTGTTTGGGATTCACCATGATCTCATGGTTTAGTAAAAAACAATCCAGTGTTGCTATCAGTGCAATTGAAGAAGAGTGCATTGCAACTTGCTCTGCTTGTTGTGAAGCGATATGGATTTGAAAGATTATGTCAGGATTATTTGATATGGATTTGTACATGACAATGATTCTTTGTGACAACCAGAGTTGTATAAATATGATAGAGAATCTGGTGTTCCATGACAAATTGAAGCATATAGAAATCCGATATTTGTATATAAGGTATTGTTATACCAAAATCTCTCCACCCTCATGTTACGAGATAGGTATCCCCTTCTCTGCTCTAATCCCTCAAAGTTTTCCCTAGATAAATGAAGGAATAAATTAACCCCTTTCAATTTTTCCCTCTTTTGAGCTGGTAATGCTCTTTCCCCATTGACCAAAAGCATTACCCAAGAAGCAAAGAGCTAGCACTGCTCCTGATACATGAGAAAAGAGAGGTGCCACTACTCTTTCCCTTATTGCAAAAAGTGGTTCCCCCTTATCACCACCTGTTTGCTTCTTTGGAGAAGTGGTGCTCGAGTTTTCAAGGCAAAAAGAGAAGCTTCGAGAGGATTCTCGAAGCTGACCTCTGTGGAGCCTCATCCTTATGGTTTAGGAATAGATGGAGCCCAAGATCCTCCCTTTTAGGATCTAATCTCCACCTCACCCATGAGATCCTCAACCATACCTATCCTCCATGCCTTTAAATATTGGCTCACCCCCCATGGGAAAAGGGAGGAAGAATTGTGTTGCATGCCCAAACTCTGTCAAAATCATTCTTGAATCTTTGGAGGCTAGGTGAAGTTAGAGGAAAGGATCCATTGGAAGGAGCTCTCAACACCAAGGCATGAAGGTTGTAGTCTCTCCAATCATTTATTAATAAAGAATGTCTTTTCTTTCCCATATTTACTGTTTCATATGTATGTATTGCTTGATTCCTTGGTCACAAGCATAGATCTAGTTGATTATATTATATGCTATCATGTTTTCTTTGTTGTCTTCCATCTTTTACAGGTTCTTCTGTGAAGATAGCAAGGAAAAAATTTGAGAGAAGCATCATATCATTTCATTCAAGTGATTAACCAGATCTAGGAAGAGTCTAGCATTTCGTGTTTGTGTTTTGTTCTAGATCTAAACCATTCAGACTAGGGAACCAACTCTTGTCCGCAGGAGGTGTGTATTTTCAACTAACAGGTATATGGTACAAAAGGGAGCTATAAAGATCCAGTATATGAGTATCGATGAGCAAGTTGTTGATATACTAACCAAGCCTCTATCTCGAGTAAAGTTTGAATATTTCCATGACAAGCTTGTTGTAGTTCGAAAATACTTTCCTCGCAAGTAGGAACAATGATGGGACTACAAATAATGAATATATGGACCTTATTCCAAAAGGAGGAACAAGACGAAGATATGGACTCTCCTCATAAAGGAGGAACAGGTTGAAGACATGAACCCTCCTCAGAAAAAGGGGGATCAGGTTGATAATATGGACCCTCCCAAGAAAGAGGGAGTGATGATAATATTGACATCGTTAATGGGATAACAATGATGATCCAGCATGAAAGAGTCCAAGTGTGCCTGAAGATGCTGACAAGGTCTGACATTAAATTGTGGACAATAGTATCCTCTCTTGAGGATGGAAGGTATAAAACTATGTGCATAAGAGTGGTCCTTACTAACTAAGGATGGATCTGCAGATGTTACTCTCACATGGAGAGTACCCATATTCATTTGTGGATACCATATAATAACACTCGCTCAAGAGTGGTCCTAACCTTAGTGGTATGGATGCTCTACGATGATTCCTCATGGATGATAGAGCCTACATTGGTATGTGGTCGAGATATGCTATGCAGAAAATACTCTTGTATGGAGAGCATGCCTACATTCATATATAGATGCCATAGAATAACACTCACTTGGGAGTGGTCCTAACATTTGTGGTAAGGATTTTCTATGATGAGGGCCAACATTTTGTATGTGGTTGAGATCTCCTATGCAGACAATACTCTTCCATGGAAGAAAATGCCTACACATGAGTGTAGATACCGTAGTATAACACTCACTTGGGAGTGGTCCTAACTTCAGTGGTATAGATGGTATACGATGAGTCCTCATGGACAATAGGGATTGCATCTAGGTGCGGTCAAGATATACATTCAATTGTAGATGATTCAACTGGTCGATATCATGGGACATGATGATGGAGGATTGTATCATCCTTGTACTTATGCCCTAAAGTGATAGGGATTGATCATACCACACAAAGATCATGTGCATTGCAAGTAGCATGGCGACAGAGCATCAAGTAGATCAAAGTACGGTGGAAAAGTATCAACTACATCAGAGTGTGGATGCAAAGGATCAAGAAGGATCGAAGTGCTACTATAAAGGATCGAAATATTGAAGTGTTGTTGAAAAGGATCGAAAGGATTGAAGTGTTGTTGCAAAGGATCAAAAAGATCAAAGTGCTACTACAAAGGATCAAGAAGATCAAAATACTACTGCAAAGGATCAGAATATCGAACTGCTACTATGAAGGATCGAAAGGTCGAAGCATTGCTGCAAAACGATCAAGCAATCATGTGACATAGAAGATGAAGACGTTGAAGAGTAACTGTTCCAGTTATTGATTGTGAAAACTTCCTATGACGTATAGATGTATTACCTTGATACTACTGAAGATATTGTCTCTTTGTTCTCCTATAGTCTATGATGATGTTGTCAGTAGAATAACCTTCTCCTTAGGGGAAGTGTTGAATATTGTAACTTCAAAGGATATTCTAAATGTATTTTACTGATGTAACCCAAGGGAGATGTTATTATTCCTCCAGCGGGGTGTTACTATTGTATTTGGTCATCATAGAGTCACGAGGTAAAGCCTCCATTGTAAGTCGAGTCATTAGTACCCTAATGAATAATATAAATAATGTTTTGAGTCTTCCTAGGTGAAGTTGGCCCAACATTTTAGTGGGGCCAAATTGTTTAGGGTAAAATCCTGTTGGCTCAATGTGTATAAATAGAAGTGTTGTGCTTCTCGTTTTAACACAGACACTCACTTTTGTAGCGCATAGGAGAGAGAGAGAGAGAGAGAGTCGAGACAGAACAACAAGGAGGAGAATAACTGTTTTGGGGTTATATCTTATACATCTTATACAGAGGAATTTTTGTTGGGTTTTCTTCCCCTTGATAATTTCCCAGGATAAATATTGTGTCTATATTCTGATTATGTTTCTATCATTGATTCTTGATATGCTACTGTTGTGAATTTTAAATGAACACTAATGATATCTAGTCTAGCATATGAAATCTTAACACTTTGGGTGGTGTTCCCCTTAGCCAGTGGATTTCATGCGTGTTCCTTATGTCAGTGAATCCATTGAAGAATTGTTATTGTAGGTTCTGATGTCTACTTTAGCCAAGTTCCATATCATTCAACAGAGCTTAAGGACCTCCCTTCAATGAAATTCAGTCTTCTCTCTTCTTGCTACTATTCTGGCTATTATGGAGTATTTTTAATGGGAATTTCAGCCCCAGTTAGATGTATTTAATGTACTTATGTACATTCTATCATTTAATATAATTTTCATACCATATTCATCCCACTTGTAGAGTTTTGTAGGCTCATCATTCAATTCTACATAGTTTCCTAGACTTAGAGCCAAGCTACAGGGTTTAATGCTACAAGAGGCTATATCTAATATTTCGGTGAGATCCATTTTGATCCTCATTGATATATTATTATGCTATTAAATATATTTGAAATTTTCACATCATTCTGAATATGTTTGGTTAAGTTTCAACAAGGTTTTTAATACCATGCCTAGAATTCAATGAATAATGGAATAGTTTCCCAGTTTGAGTGATTTAATCAGTCTAAATATATCGAATTTATTTCCTTTATATTATGAAAATTCAATAACATTTTAATGAATATTCCATTCCTAAAACTGAATATTAGTGACCACTTTCTTGTGTTTGGAAATCTTAGAAGTTGATCTTATTGCATAGTCCAAGAGACTAGTTTTTATAATGCAACCTTTAGAATTCCTTTTGGCTGTTTCTGATCTTTTATAAACCTGAAAAATGATAATTTTAACACCCATAATGGAGTTATATAATCTTCCTAATCTTCTCTTAGACATTGGTTGCTTGCAAACTGCTTGTAAAGGTTTTAGTTTGCACTGGTTGGGACTCTCAGAAGCCTGGTAATAGACTTTAGCCTGGGTGATGCTTGAAACCTAAAAGGCCCCAACATCCAAGTGATTAGAAACCTAAAAAATAATTGTTACTACTTTCCTTTATGATTTCACCTAAATCCCAGTTTATTCCCTCACTCAGCTTGTTAAATTGCCCACTTGTTAGCTAGTTTGTATTGATTTTTTATTGCATAGAGTTAGTGAGCTTGAATTCATCCTCAGGTTAATTACACCTACATATATTAATTTACCAACCTCTCCTTGTTGTATTCATTCTTGTAGACCCAGGTTTCAACATAAACAACCAACAAAAACCCTATAATAATTAGCATGTCCAATACTCTATCAACAGGATAAGGTCTCACTCGAGATGCACATAGGAAATTACACAGATCATGAATTAGGTTTTCGTAGGAAGGGTTGGTTACATATTACTTTGAATATTAATTATTAAACCATAACATTCATTACAATTACCAATACAATAGTTCTCATCACGTACTGAACATAAACTCATGACATTTAATCATAGAAATATTGCGCATAAAATAGGAAGAAACAAGAATGTTATTCTATTACTTTGGAAAAAATGATAAGTAACCCACTAACCCATATAAGTGATTTAGAAACTTGTTCTTTTACATCAACACTAGGGAATTTGGTTCTAGGAATTTACTCTTGATGTTTCTATCATACCAATATTTCTAGTGTTGTTTTTCCACCACTTTACTAAACCCTGTTATGAACTAGTCTTATTCTAGTTCTATAATTTATTCCAATATATGTACCATCGATTCATCTTATGTCTTCTTTGTAGCTAGGGTGATGCGTATACTAGGGAAAAATACTCCAATGTACTCACTAACGCTTTACCATGTAAAAAATGTAATGGATTCTACTTCAGAAGTCTCTTGGACATGGTATGGTATGTTGATAGTGCTACTGGAATGCATTGATCCTAGTCATTGTGTTGTACATTGTAGACATTTTTAAGCACCTGCTCCAAAATATTATTAAATGCTTCCATTATACCAATTCCATGTGGGTGGTATGGTGTACTCTTCTGATGATGTATCATAAACTCTTTAGTGAGAGCATGAATGGTGGAATTTATAAATTGAGTTCCCTGATTGCTCATCAACTCCTTCGAGAAAACAAATTGAGTAATGATATGCTCAAATATAAAGCACATTGTTGTTTCATTAGCACAATCCTTCACTGATGCACCCTCTAACCATATTTTCAGGTACTCTCTTGTATTAATAATATATATTTCACTAGTTCTTCATGCCTTCCTTGCCCATTTCAAACCTACGTAAATGGTTTGGTCCAACATATTGCTCACCTAGATTGACCACAATATCGAACTCAATGTATTGGAATAGGAGGAACCATCAACAGATGCACCCCCAACACTGGAATAATGACCAAGTACCTTAAAGTAGAATGATCTATGAAAAACTTAAAGGCACTTCCAATCATGTAGTGGTAGTACTTTTGTAGAGCATAGACCATTACCAATCCTTTGTGCTTGATCGTAGTACAATTCTTCTCTATTGTAGACATATTTATATTGGAAAATGAAATTGGGTGGTCCAATTTGCATTCCCCTGGCTAGGCCAAGACAACTCCTACTACGACCGATGATGTATCGACATGCACATGGAACATGCAGGTCTACATTAGGAATAATAATTGAAGCAGCCGTCAACTTCTTATTCAGGGTATCCAATGTGTGTTGGCCCTCTGTTGTCTATACATACTTGACTTCCTTTCGCAATATCTCTTCTAATGGCACTTTGATATTGACATAATTTCTGGTAAAATTTCTATAGTACCTAGTATGCCTAAGTATCACATGCAATCCTTTCACATGTGTTGGGGCTGATAAATTGACTATCACTATAATTTTCACCAGATCCATTAATAGAATTTCCTTTCACACCATGTTTCCTAATAGAATCAGAAACGGTGTACAAAAAATGCACTTCTTCAAATTCAAGGATATGTGTAGTTGTCTACATCTATCGAGCATCATTCGCAAGACCTATAGGTGATCCTTCATTAAGAACTATCCAATACTCAAGTTATACTTCCAGGGATGATTTTAAGGAACCATACTTATTTGAAAGTGTAAAAAGATTGGCGAATATTACCAATTCTTAAGACGATAACTATAAAATGTTTGGCGATATTTTTCAAAAAATATTTTAATTTCCATGTATTTTATATCGTTTATTTAATAATTTGGCGATTTTAGGGTGAAAAATTTTTACCCCATCAAAATTGGGCGAAACAGGGCTTCAAAAAATGCAAAATGGTGAATCTTTTTTTGGAGAAAAACATGGAAAAATAGCCCATGGGCTAAATTTCTTGCCTAAAATTATCCCTGTATACTTATAGGAACTTGTGCATAAATTATATGAAAGTTGTGACCACGATCCTTAAGGTTCTTTAACCAAAAAGGTGTTAAATTATATGAAAATAATCCCCAATTAATCTCGAAGGTAGTCTTCATGCGATCCTCCTCACCTATGTGTACCTGGTGGTATCTCGAGAGCCCATCAATGAATGAATAAGCCTCCCACCCTCCAATGTTATCCAACACCTCATCTATGAAGGGTGTAGGAAACATGTCATTCACATGGGTTACATTGAGATTGCAAAAGTCAACACATATGCGGATATCACTTTTTTTCTTATCCTGGACCACCATAGGAGTAATCCAGTCATGACTCCTCGATAGGGAATATAGCCCCCACATCCAACACACAATCCAAATCCTTGCACACTTTCTCCTTATATCGAGGTTTCATTTGGTATGGTCTCCATTTAATTGGTTTTCCCCCCTCCTTTAATAGTATTTTTATTTCTACCAAAGTAACTACATTTCCATTCATTTCTGAGAAACTATGTGGAAACAGTTCCTCATATTCTTGTAATAAATCAAATACCTAGGTGACTATCTCCTAATCCTAGTAGTTACTTATTATAGACTTTTTGGGTTCCCCTGTAGTTCCAATGTTGTACTTCTTTGTCTTGACAGGTTGTTAGTAGGAAGTCTTGGTAAAGATAAGTTGTGCAACACTAAGGGTGTTGCATAAGGTTGAATATGTTGTGCGAGGGTGAAAGTTGGCGTGCAAGGTGGGAAAGTTGACAAAGAGTCGGCGTGATAATATTTTGTAGTTTTTGGTCAATATTTTGTAGGATTCGGTCATTATTTTGTACTTTTTGGTCCAAGTAGTTAGGAATTGGATCCAAGTGGACCATTTTGTAAAAGGTGCAAGCCTATAAATGGAGATAGAATTGTAATGTTGAAGGATCTTGATCCAGCGGGGGCACGAACTGTTGAGATATATTGATCGAACTGAGATTGTATCTATCTTGTGAATCTGGTTTATGTTGTGGAAAAATGTTCTCTATTTTGATGTGAAGTAATATGACATGACAGAGATTTGATGGAAACGTTGTGTCTTTTGCATCTTTCTGTTTTTCTGTTTTATTGCAATGTGATGAAAATGAATTGATACCATAGTATGATGCTTCATTCTGAATGATGCGATGATTTTATGTTTTAAATCATGTTATGATGATTGATCTGTTTTATATTGCTGCGATCTAAATGTTTTAATGTGATATGATGAATGTTAGTATGAATATGCAATGATAAATCCTTGGTTGGATCTATAAAATGATGATGCATTAGATAGATAGTAGATGCAGAAACCCTCCTTCTTACTGCAGAAACATGGTTTTGTTGGTCCTCCCTTGAACATATCGGATGAGACCTCATGTGCTATGTAGGTGTTGCTAGAAAAGGTAAAACATATCTGGGTTGATGCTAAGGGAGATCATTGAGTTAAGGGTGTCGACAAAGAGTGAACCCATGTCGATGGATGTGTGTCAACAAATGGTTATGTTACTAAGACCATAGTGCGAGGAGAAGGAGGACATATTGTAGCATTCAACAAGACCAGAGATTCAAGATTGGTCTAACCAGAAGGCTCAGGAATTCACAGCGAAAGAGAATCAGAACCTTGGATTAACGATAGAAGAGTGGATGGGAAGGTATCTGTATTCTGATATCCATAAGTACTTCTTTTCTAAATTCTCAATCATCCTGTATGAGTGGTTGGTGCAATTGACCTATAGAAAGACAAATTTTCAAGGAGGTGAGCCCTCTTTCCAGAACCCAAAGTTAATCCCTCAACTGCAGGAGGTAGACAACAAATCATCGAGGGTTTTCAAAGTGTTGCTTGACAGCATCTTGGAAGGCTATGTTACTGAGTTTGCGGTTGACAAATACAAGTCTTACAAGAATCCGGAGAGGGAGTTCTTCAAAGAACCAAGAGGTAGGTTTATGTCATCTCTACAACTATCAATTAAGATGCTCATCTGTGAAAAAGGCATATTGAAGATTAACTCGGACAAATAGAACCCTGGTGTGCAGAGACTACGGGTATCACGGAGACGAGGGTTGGATGGATGGGAATTGTGAAGAGAATGTGAGGGAATCTAAGGAAGGAAGTGGTGTTATGCGAAGTGGAGTAAGGTTTCGGAAAGACAAGAGGAAGAGGACGGGGGGGAGTCCTGCTGTGACTGAGACAAGAGGCTACAAGAGAAGATCATAAAGGACAAAGAGAAATATACAATGAGGAAGGATACAACCAGGATATGCCCGAGCCTAAGGAAATACCAACCCAGAGAAACAACGTACCTACACCTTCGTGCACTGCACCGTACTCTGGAACAAATACTAGCTCAACACCAAATTGTCTAACGTGCCATCAACACTCCAATAGTAGCATATCGTCGAACGTAGGAAGAAGGCCCAGGATGGCAAGAGATGATGTAAAGTTACCTTTGTTTCATGGAAAAAAGACTTAGGATACCAAGAAATACTAGTTTTTATGTGAAGCGGTTTGGATTTTCAAGCAAGTCATGGATGATGATGTTAAGAAGTGTCAGTTGGCAACAAATTTTCGAGGTCGTGCACTGGATTGGTATATGAAGTTTGTACAAGTTCCCTCAGGGACTCTAGCAAAGACTCTGGCAAAAATTCAATGTGGATTGATTGAAGAGCTCATAAAGCCTAAGTCTGAGGCACAATATATCACGGAGCTGAAGGAGATCAAGCAATATCCAAACGAATCCATCTAGGATTTTGATTAGTGATTCAAGACAGTGATGGAATAAGTTATTTTTGGAATAAGTGATGTACAGCACAAGGAGTGGTTCATCATGGCATTAGTACCACACATCAAGATGCCTTTGATGCAAAAAAATATTGCGAAATAGAGTGAGGCTCTAAAGATCACAATGAAGCTGGAAGCTTCACACGTTGGAGAGTTTGGAGTTGGTATGAACTAGATTCAACCATAATTAGTGAACCTGACGATCCAATTGCAATATATCTAGAAGGGAAGAGAGCATCATGAAGAAATATTGTGTACCTAATGTCATGCAGAAGGAAATCATAAGGATCAATGCCTATATTTTCAAAATTATCTGTTGTCGGGGAAGGAAATCATAAGTATCAGTGCCCATGGTGTCGCATTTGTCAAGTTCATAGACATCAACATGAAGATTGTGTGTTTATGCAGAATATGGTATCGAAGCCAAAAAACTTGTATTGCACGTTCTCATGTCGATTTGTTGGGTATGAAGATAATGACTATCGAGCATATGATTTTCTCTAGGAGAGGAAAATGGATGCATATTATGTGAAGGGAGAATACCATTGGTCGATGGAGAGACTGCCACCGTAGGTGGTACAGCCACAGCCACAGCCATAGTTCGTACCATAGTCGCAAGCACAACTGTAGTTTGTGCCATAACCGCAGTTTGCTCCTCCATAGCCACAGTACAACCAAATGCAGTATGCACTGCAGCAACCGCAGTATACTCAAGCACAATATACTCAACAATAGTATGTGCAACCACAACTGAATTCCCCAACGCAACAATAGTTCAATCAACTACAGTATCAACAATAGGGAGGATTTTGTGGAGGATCTTGAGGAGGATGAGGTGGAGGTTTTGGTCGAGGAGGAGGATGAGTTCATGGACCTATGCAATGTTATAATTGTGGAGTGTTAGGGAAATATTAGAGAGATTGTCTGAACCTGTAAACACAATGTACTTATTGTATCGCTTCATATCACACAGTTGAATATTTTCCACAACTGATTGTGAAGTGGCAAGCAAGGAACGCTCCACCACTATAGAACCAAGATCATAACCAGAACCACAATGCAAATCAGAACATGAACCAGCCAGTGAATTCACCACCAAAACAGAACTAAGGTCCAAGAGTTGTGAAGATATCAACAGAACCTAGGCTTCAGTCTGTTGATTTTACTATTATCACTCGAGGAGGTGCGACGATAGCGGACGATGGCTCGATTCCACAAGTACGATTGGATGGAAAAAAGAAGATGCAATTTGATTTCAAAACTAAGAGGGATACTTTATTTGAAGCACAGGACTCTATAAGAAGAGATCTGGGTAAGTTGCTTGTTTATGAAATGCCACCTATTTTTTATTCAACTCTAGTAGCAGAACCATCATGGCAGCATGGTATCTTGTAAAACTTCTTTGAATGTTGTATGTTGCTGGAAAAATATCCTGATGTGCTCATTGAGATTGCGAGTATTTTGCATCAACCCGAGAAGGGGTAGAGGGATTCCACTTTAAACTCTTTGCACAAGAAGAAAACTAGGAATGAAATGAGAATACATATCTAGAATGGGGATTATGAGGTATATTCAGTTATTTTGGATCTAGGCTCGGATCTCAACATTATGACAAAGCATACATGGGAAAATATGGGGAAACCAGATTTGGTTTGTGCCCCCGTACATCTGGGATTGGCTAACCAATTGAGAGTGACACCAATTGGGCGAGTATCATGTTTGGAAGTAAAAGTTGAAGGAATGGGGACTTACGTGGATGTTGATGTTATTGAAATTGTTGATGAAGGAAGCTCGTATCCCGCACTATTGGGGATTGGATGGGATAATGATAGCTCGGTGGTGATTAATTCCAAGAAGCACGTATGAACTTAGAGAACCGCGATGTCAGAGTCATAGCCCCAATGGATCCGAATGAAGGAAGAAGGCATGTTGAACCAATTAAGGAAGAATTTGTAGGGGGGATGGGACCTTGTGTACAACATTTCAAAGACTATGTCAACCCTACTGTTAATGGGGAGCTGGGATGGCACAACTCTAGCTTCGGATTCCGATTATGCCTTGGAGAATTGGCAGAATCATATGCATGAGGTATCAATTTGGAAATGAGGCAGAATTACTCAGTCATTACGACGAGTTACAACAGAGATTGTTGAGTTACCTACCTATGAGGGATCACCTCATTCACCCTAATTTCTGGTTGATTTTTATGATAGGGTGTCATAACCAAAGAGGTTATAGGCATTGGATGAAGCATTGAAGGATAATCTAGCACAGTGGTGGGAAACACACAAGAAATCGATCACTGGGTGGCCGATATGTTGTATATTATGGAAGTTTGCTTCGATGGAATAGAACAGTACCAATATGTGAAGTATGATGGGTGTAATGATCGTAACAATCATTTGATTGCATGTTAGACCATGTGGGTGTCACGACCAAAGGATGAATGGGTCCATGCTTTTGTGCACACATTGTATGAAATGTCGCGATAGTGGTATATCTATCATCTGAACTTCACAGAGATATTACAACATTGGAAGAGTTGTTAGTTTGTTTTAGTCACACCTTTATTTTTTTGGATGTTGATCATGTGATTCATAGTGCACTATAACATATCTATGAGGTTGTTTTGAAGGTAATTCCAGTCGCATACCTTGTGGATTCGCATGAAGCACCAATGATGCAGTCGATGATGGAGTGCTATAATGTGACAGGAGGACCCGAGGATGAAGATGACCCGCGAAACGATAATATTCCAAAATATAAAGGAATTCAAGATATAACGGCACCAGAGATGCCGAGGGATAAGGTTAATCAACCATTGAATATTCTGAAGGTCAATATTGGAATAGAAAAGGAACCAAAATTCACAAATATTGGAGACTACTAGGATGAAGAAACCATGGAAAAGATCATGGATTTGTTGCATGAGTTTCAAGATTTGTTTCCAACAAATTTTTTTGAAAGTAAGGGGATATTAGGAGATTTGGGAGAAATGAAGATCCCACTAAAGCTATATGTGAAGCCTGTGAAACAGTAGTCGTATTACCTAAATCCGCAATACAAAGAGGGAGTAAAGGTTGAACTAGACAGAATGTTTGATGTTGGAATAATAGAACCAATTGAGGAATTGGAGTGGATTAGTACTATGGCGGTACAAGATAAGAAAACATGAGAAGTTTGGATTTGTGTCGACTTTAGAAAATTGAATGATGCATGCCTTCATGATCCATTTTAGACACTGTTTACTGACGAAGTATTGGAAGGCGTAGGTCGTCAAGAGATCTACTCATTCATGGATGGATTTTCTAGCTATCATCATATCAATATCGCGAAAGAGGATTGGCATAGAAAATTTCGTTATTGAATGGGGATGTTTTCAATACATAGTGATGCCATTTGGACTCAAGAATGAACCTGCAATATTTTCCAGGATCGTAGTCCTTTCATTCAAGGATTTTATACAGAAGTTTTTGATGGTATACATGGATGATTGGACGGTGTATGGGTTGGTAAAGGACCATCTTGTAAATCTGCGATGAATGTTGGAGAGGTGTCGACAACATTAGAATGTGCTGAATTCCAAGAAGTGCATATTTTGTGCACCTTTTGGGATGTTGCTGGGGGAACATTGTCTGCAAGGAAGGTTTGTTGGTCGATCCATCCAAGATTGTATTCATTCTTAACTTGCCACCATGCATGAATGTGAAGCAACTTAGAGCAACATTAGGCCATACAGGAGATTATCGCAAGTTCATTAGAGGATATGCCACGATAACAACACCTATGGAGAAGTTGTTGAAAATGGATGCACAGTTTGAATGGAGTCATGACTGTCAAGGAATATTTGACACATTGAAGACGAACATGGCTACAGCACCAATCTTAGTTTTTTCCGGATTGGAAAAAGGAATTCCATGTTCATGTTGATGCATCGTAGATCGCGTTGGGAGTGGTGTTGGCACAACTAGGAGAAGGAGATATTGATCACTTGATTACTTTTTCATTAATGGCTTTAAACATTCAATTTGTGATTTATCCATTCTATTTGCAGTCTATTATCCATGTTATTGTTTATACTTTGTGATTGCGGGTTTTCAAGGACATTTTTGGATTAAAGATTGAAAACAATGATCTTCTTCAACCATGGGACCCTAAGTAAGAATTCAATCTCTTAGTTTTCAATAATTTAAAAATTGTAAATCTATTTAATTGCATTTTGGAAGGATTGTTTTAGTTTTGTGTGGGCATCGATTTTTTATGGCTCCAACTCATATCCATTGGGGGTTTTTTCCTAAAACAACATGGAATCCCTTTCCAAAACTTGTTGTTAAATAAGTTGAATTGGGATCATTTAACACCTCTGTAACTATCAAAAACCAAAACTAGTCACATAGTGGTTATCTCACCTCAACTACTAAGAATACAAATAGGGGTCATAAAGTGAAATATGACAGGATTTGGATACAAAGAACTTAGGAATCCAAAATCATGATGAGGTGCAATGGCTCCCTTGTGCAACTTAATGGTGATGAGAATCTCAATCCACAACCAATTTCAATATTTCCAAAGGTTGTCTCTCCAATTAATTCTAAGGGAGGGTTAATTTATGTTAATTAATCCTATAATGATTCTTATCATTGTAATCCTAATGGAGCCACATCCTTTGAATGAGGTCCCCATTTTTACCAAGGAATCCTTATCAAGTGATACTACTTCATTTGCTAAACAATCAAGAGTGGAGTTATCGAAACACTAAACATGAAAGTGATGAGCATAAAAAAGGCCATGGAGGTTTGAATTTATCCTTTCAAAATTCCTTTTCTACAAGGTGCCTTCTTTAATAATCATTTTCTACACATGCTTGATCACCAAGAGAGAATATCCAAATATCATCACCTTCTAGATGCGATGGATTTTGATGAATTGTGTTCCCAAATGTGAGAATTGCTTCTCGAGTAGATCTATGAGCTAGAACAATATTTACTATCAAAGTGTTTGACAAAATATAAACAAGAGAACAACAAAGAAACTAAAATAGTTGGAATAGCACATGTGAAAGGTGCTAATATCTAACCATTATATTATAGCACACCTTGTAGGTATGTATGATACATATTTATAGTACATTGGAGATAATTTGTGGGCCCCTGGTGGCCATGTGAATGCATCCAAGTGTCAGACTAGGATTTGACCCCTAAACCCCCTTAGGTTGACCAATAGGCTCCCAAACCTAACAAAACTATCACAAGTCCATGTGTGAACATGTGTGAATAGGTAAGAAGCATGTATGGTTCATAAATGAGGTAAGGCAATCATGGGAGAGCACATGGGTGAGTGGAGGAATCTCTAGGAGGAAAATAAATGCCAAGGAGACCACAAAAGCCACATTCAAACACACTAACGCCCCTAGTCAAAGATGGAAGTGGTTTTTAGTTAATGCACAGTCTGAAATGTCAAGATGTTCAAACTAGAGTGTCTAAACTGCATTTAATGAGCCAAAATCACCTATTTGACCATTATTGATCAGTATAACCTAAGTTAGACTATCGAACATAAGCACAAGGCAAATTATTATGTCTCCTGGGTAGATCATTAAGGTACTAAGGAATATTATTACTCCAACATGCCCCCTTAATCCTAACTTAGTACACCACATGATTTATTAAGGCCTTGGGAACTAAGGCACAAGTTACCCTTTACAACAAAATTTTATTGATCCATGTAACCGAGGTAAGGAGGAAAACCTCATGGGAAAAAACCTCCCCTCAAGAATGGATATGACATAGAAACAAAAATCTATATACACTCTAAACTAGACGAGTATGTCTGCAGTAATCTTCTTATTAGGAAGAAGTGGAATGTGCTCAACCAACTCATAAACAACTTCATGATGAATCCTCAGACCATGTAGAACAATGGAAATGCATTGATGGGAGAGAGAGAATGGTGCTCTTCAGACTTGAACTTCGAACCAAACAGGATGCCATGCCCAAAAGAGACTTGAAGTGCTTGAGAATAGGTGACCCCAAGCAAGTCATAAGGATCTTGAAGCATCAACTTTGAAGGAAGGTTGTAATCAACTCCAAGAAGGTGCACCATTGTGATGGCAAAGGATTCTTCATCTTCATATGAACTTGAAGGAAATATATTAGCCATGGTGGAGGAATGAATACATGGGAAAAAGAGTGTGAAGCAATGAGAGATATTCATTTGACATCCAAATACTCTCATGTGAAGAAAACCCATCTTCTAGATAAGGCTCGCTATGAACATCAACTAGCAATACATATTCACCATTTGTAACAGAAGACATAGAGGAGAAAGGCATATAATGGATAGATAACTCTTCAACAGTAGTGATGGTAGCAACTCATATGCTATATTCATGAAAAATAGCTTCTTGACAAGGAGAGGAAGCCATAGAGGAAGAAACTTGAGTTGGATCATTTGCTGAATCTTTGGCTACTTCTTCTTCTTCATTTCAAACAACTTCTTGAGAAATGCATGAGACCGAGATCATAGGAGGAAGAACACATAAGGAGGTGCCCATTTTCTTGCTCTCCATATAGTTCACATATTTTTGTTGCATTCCAAGAGCTTCATTTAGATTTCTCCAAAGCTCAAATGGGTACTCAGCAGAAACAAGGAGGTAGTGCATTATAGGAGGTATAGCTAGACACATAGTTCCATAGGCTCTATGATTATCATTAAGCCATTCACACTTCTCTTGATGGGACTCTGGCTCTCTCATAGCACCAATAGACACATCATAGAAACATTGCCTCTTGAGATATGCACACATATTCAACTTCCATTCAGAATAGTTGAATGGGGAAAGGAGATGAAGTGCTTGCGAATCCATGAATTTGTTGTAAGAACCTGCAATGAAAAACACTCAGAAAAACTGGAAATATGCCCTAAACAACAACTCAAACCTCACTAGATTTGTTTGCAGCTCCAACTAGCTCTGATACCATGTGAGAATTGCTTCTCAAGTAGATCTAGGAGCTCTAACAACATTCACCATCAAAGTGTTTGACAAAATATGCAAGAGAACAACAAAGAAACTGAAATAGCTAGAATAGCACATGTGAAAGGTGCTAATATCTAACCATTATATTACAGCACACTTTGTAGGTATGTATGATACATATTTATAGTACATTGGAGACAATTCATGAGCCCTCGGTGGCCATGTGAATGCATCCAAGTGTCGGACTAGCATTTGACCCCTAAACCCCCTTAGGTTGACCAATAGTCTCCCAAACCTAACCAATTGTCATGAATCCATGTGTGAATAGGTGAGAAGCATGTCTGGTTCATAAATGATGGAAGGCAAGCATTGAAGAGCACATGGGTGAGTGGAGGAATCTCTAGGAGGGAAATAAATTCCAAGGAGACCACAAAAAGCCACATTCACACACACTAGCGCCCCTAGTCAAAGATGGAAGTGGTTTGCAATTAATGCACAGTCTGAAATGTTAGGATGTTCAAGCTAGAGCGCCTCAACTGCATTTAATGAGCCAAAAACACCTATTTGACTATGATTGATCAGTATAACCTAAGTTAGACCATAGAACTTAACTACAAGGCAAATGATTATGTCTCCTAGGTAGATCATTAAGGTACTGAGGCATATTATTGCTCCAACACGAAACATAAGGCATAAACTTCATCCTAGTGTTTGATAGCAACACTAATGCTCCAGGACAAGGATGTTTCTACATTTCCATTATGGTTCAAAATGCCCCCCCTCCTCCCCCAACCCTCCCATTCATTTTTTCTCAACTTAGATTTTAAAAGAAATTAGTTTTATTATTTTCTTCATAAATGTTTGATTGATTAGATTTTGTATTTATATTTTCTAATTTTTGTTAGAAATCAGTTTTTTTATTTTTTCATAAATATTTGATTGAGTCAAATTATATATATCTATAAAAGTATTTTAAAAGTTATAAAATTTTACTATTATCATCAGAATTAGCAATATAATCTTTGGTCAAATTGCAATTTTTCATTGTTGAAATTGAATTTTTGAATACATAAATGGATTAAGCACCCTTAAATACCTTTATTCACTTAAATTATGCAATCTCAACAACTTAATTACAATTCCAATAAATAATTTTATTTTTTATTTCTCATTCAAAAAATAAAAAAATATAATAAATACAAAATAAATAAATAAATCCAAATAATAACATTTATATTACTATTTTTTTTATTCTTTAATTTTATTCTCTTTTATATTTATATATATAATTGTAATTTTTATTTTTAATTGAAAATAAAATAATCTATACCTTCCCCACCATCTTACTCTAAAAATGTATAATTTAACTTTTTATTTATTTATTTTCTCCATTCAAAAATACGTTCCTTCTTTTTACAAAAATCATCACACTTAGATTGCATGTTTGACTTGAAAGCCAAGGGTTGAGCGTAAGCATTAATCATTCACTCGAATAGGAGACAACAACTAGTGTGGGAACCCGTGAATTTCTAGCTTGAAATAGTTGTGGCGTATAACTTCGAAATTAATATATGAGACAGATTGATTTGTTGGTGGGTTTTCACTATATGTGATATTTACATTGACATGTTGCATAAAGTGGAGCCATTGACAACTACTCACCACATGGGCTTCTTGAGTAATGTTGGGGAGACATGCCATATACCGTTAATATGGTACAACGCATGTAGGATAAGACGGCATAATAATCTTAATTCCACACTCCAAGTCCCTTCTCTTTATCTTCAAGAAATTACTCTTTTTAATTACTTCTTTGAAGTGTATATTTTCTTTATGTGTAACCAATTATATTTGATCATATCAACACCGAATCCTTAAGATTTATTATAATAGGTAATTGGCTAAAAAATGTGTTAATATACATCGATAGGTTAAGATTTATTATAATCGGTAATTGTCTCAATGTGTTAATATACATCGATAGGTTAAGATTTATTATAATTGGTAATTGTCTCAAAAATGTGTAAAGATACATCGATTGTAAGAGGGTGTTGGAGGGTGAAATGGGTAAAATAAAATTAAATTGATATTTTGAAAAAAAACAATCAATTAAGTAAATTGGGTTTGGTTTTGGGTTTCTATAAATTTATATTGGGGTTGTGAAAGTTTTCTCATTAAGGTTATGTTGGATTAGGGTAAGAGTTTATCAAGTGGCAACTTGCTCAATAGGTGATGAACTTATTCAACAAGTTACCAAACCACTACTTAAGGATAATTCCAGCATCATTATTCATTTTGGTTTGCCATTGTTTTGATGTTATGTGAAGCTTTGCTTCAATACTAAGTGATGAGCCTCAGCCTCTTGGGTGATGCACCCCAAGTCTCATGTTCCTATCTCCCTCTCTTCTCCCCATCTTCATTGCATGTCATACAGAAGATAAGGAGAAACCACCTAGAGTTTGATTCGTGATATGATAGCAGCTTCCAGCCATTAATGACAGTGTATTAGGTTTCTTTATCAGATCCATAAGTTTCCAGTACTCATGGGTTCAAATCTCCAAGTCTTCCTTTATGCATATTGTTAAAGAGATATTTATGTATTTTTACTGAGAGTAATTTCAACATATTTGGATGCAAAATGATGTTATAATCATGCTCTGTAATTTTCACATCAATTTGATTCTGTATGACTGAGTTTTCTTGCTTTTACCCAACCTAGTCTAGATTTGCACCTAGAATTGACTAGTTTCACCAAAAAATGCATAATTCGTCCTCTGGTCAACCAAATCTACTCATTCCTATTCTGATGTTTTTTAACATATATATCTAATCCTCCAATGTCTGAAACTGGGAATATGTATCCCCTTTGACTTGTTTGGAAAATCCTGAAGACAAAGCTAGTGAGTTGTCCCAAGAGCTAGTTTCACCTTTGCAACCTATAGAATCACTTTTTCTTGCCCCTAATCTATATAGACCTGCAAATTTTATATATATCTTCATGAAATAGTTACAAAAGTCTCCTAATACTATCTTAGCCTTTGATTGATTGGAGGTGATGGTTCATTCCTAGTTTGCATGGTTGGGACACCCATAAGCGTGTGAGTTGACTTCAGTGGAGCTGATTTCGAAAGCTAAAAGGACCCAATCTCAACGTGCTTAAGGAAAGAATTCTCTTTGCCCAAATTTTTCTCTTGGTCTCTTCCATTAGCCCACTGCCATTCCCATATTTTCCAATACTGTCTATAATTTGCCCTGCATTAAGAAGTGATTGGTTTAATTGTAAATTTTTAATTGCACATTTTGATTACTTCAGCATCAGAGTTAGTATTATGATCTGATACCAGATCAGGGATATTACAGTGGTATCAGAGCATGTTCCTCCATACCTTCTCTTGATTATCATTAATGAGTCCAAAATTCACTTCTGATTCTAGAAGGAAGACCTTTGAAGAAGAGGAAGTTGAGAGTCTGTGGAAGGGAGATTCCAGGAGGATATGGATGAGAAGGATGAGTTCATAATTTTTGTGAGAAGTATGTTGAAAGGGCTGCAATACATGTCAGCAAATAACATTCATTTTGGTCAAGAGACCAGAGAGTTCCTAGTTAAACAGTTAGATGCCAAAGATGGAGAAAGGAGCAGCATTGGCTTCTAACCTGAAGAGAGGAAGATCATGGGTGGAACTATCTTGTCTAATATGTGGCCTCATAATAGGCCTCTTGAGTTCAAATATGAACCCAAGTTACATCCCCAACCCACCATGCCCAAGTTTAGGGAGTACCCAAAAGAAGACCATGAAGTGCACACTGAATCAGTTGCTTCATGGGAGGAGAAGTATGTTGCCTATCAAAACTTGAGGGAAGAGTGCAGAAGGATTCTTCCCTTCAAAGTATTTTTTGAAAATTAGTATAGAGGGAAGCCCAGAGGAGTTCAAAGGATTCCATATCAGAATTTTGAGCTGAGGAATTCCATTGGCAAAATCACCCTACCTTACTTTGATGGCACTTCCAAGAGCACCGTGAGCTTTTCAATTCAGAAATTGCACACTTATTTCCAACTGAATCCTATGGCTCAGAGGAATGCCATCAAGATGGAAGACCTGCATCTTTATGGGGAGGCCAATGACTGGTAGTTTCATGGCATGAATACTTTGGGCCATGATCAAGTGGTTACTTATGAAGAATTCACCCGGAGATTAGCATAAAGGTTTGACCGTAGATATCCTGATATCTCTTTCCATGAATTGGAACATGTCAAACAAGTAGGAACTCTTGAATCCTACATATCTGAATTCCAGAGAGTGGCAGTTATGGTCATTGATATCTCAGAGGCTAGGTTGATCCTTTTGTTTACAGAAGAATTAGAAGAACCTTTGAAAGGTATGGTGAAAGCTTACCGACCTGCAACTCTACAAGAAGCGGTGAGCAAAACCAGAGATTTGCAAGATGCAATTCTGAGGACCCAGTATCCTCCTAGACTCTCCATGCCCCTTAAATTTCAGAATCAAAAACCTCTTTTGAGGAACTTCCCTACCCTTGTAAATAAATATTATTCCTTCAAAGATTTAGATGAACTAAGGAGGAAGAAGCTATACTTTTCCTGCCAAGAACCTTGGGTTCCGGGCCATAAGTGTGCCAAGGGGAAGGATCACTGTATTGAAGTTTTTTCTGAAAGTGATGTTGAAGAAAAGAGGGAGAGCCACCAGTAGCTACAAAGGTAGCATATGAAATAGCAGATGAAGATCCTGCTCTTGAGGTGAGAAAAATTGTTGTCTTGTCTGGGGTGCCCCGATTCCACATGCTTTGATTCAAAGGAAGGGTACAAGGGCAAGCAGCCAACATTTTAGTGGATGGAGGGGCCACACATAATTTCATAGATGCATCCATGGTTGAAAGGAGGAAGCTACCCACTGAAAACTTTGGAGGCTTCGCAGTCATAATACCGGGTAACCATTCTATGGACTGCTCCAGGTGGACTCCCAAGTGCAAGTAACTATAGAAAACTACACGGTGACTAATAGTTTTTATGTGGTTGATACTAATGTGATCTTGGGAGTGCAATGTTTGTACTCCATCGAGAGGGATACCATATACTATTAAGTTCCCAAAATGATATTCAAATATGTAGATGGAAAAGAGGTAGTATTGAGATGAGTCAATACTTACCCAAAGCAAGTAGTGTCTGTGCACAGTATGAGATATATTCTAAGACATGGTGACATTGAATGTGTTGTTGAATGTCGGATTACCACTAAGGTAACTTTAGTCAATGTTTCCTATCATAATAAAGACATAAAAAAATTGTTGCACAAGCATAAGGGGGGTTTTGAATACCTTCCACATGCTAGGCCAGCAGACTATGGAAATGAGCATATAATTGAGCTGGAATTTGGCACACTTCCCATAAAAATTCACCGATGTAAGCATCCAAAGAAATTCAAGGATTAAATTGAGAAGACCATCAAAGAACTCCTTGAGTTGGGTCTCATTAGAGCAAGTTCTGGCCCCTTTTCTTCTTCAGTGTTTCTGGTGAAGAATAAGGATGGGACACTCAGAATGTGCATAGACTACAGAGCCTTGAACCAAAAAAACCATAAAGAACCAGTACACAATCCCTGAGATTGATGAGCTAATGGATGAGTTGCATGGAGCAAAATTCTTATCCAAAATAGATCTACGGTCGGGATACCACCAAATTTGAATGAGGGAGGATGGCATACAGAAGATAGCCTTCTCCTGTCATTTTGGTCAGTTTGATTTTTTGGTCATGCCATTTGGCTTGACTAATGCTCCAGAAACCTTCCAATCCCGCATGACCAAGGTGTTCAATCAGCAACTTCGTAAGTATGTCCTTGTTTTTTTTATGATATTTTTATTTATAGTAGGACATGGGAGGAGCATCTGCTCCATTTAGATGTAGTGCTAACTATACGTGCAGATCAATCCTTTTATGCTATGCTATCCAAGTGTGATTTTGGTATGACCGAGTTGTTGTATCTCGGCCATGTGATCTACGAAGAAGGATTCAAGGTACACCAAGAGAAAATTGAGGCCATCTTGGGTTGCCCAAGCCCAAGGAACCTAACTAAGTTGAGAGGCTTCATTGGTCTTTGCAACTACTACTAGAAATTTGTCAAAGGTTACTCCAACTACACTTCACCTTTGACAGATCGTACCAAGAACGGTGCATTCAGTTGGAATGGAGAGGCAGAGCAAGCTTTCCAAAAGATGAAATAAATAATGAGAAGCTTTCTGGTACTTGCATTGCCTGATTTTTCCAAGCCTTTTGTGTTCGAGTGTGATGCCTCGGGGGAAGGAATTGGAGTTGTTTTGATGCAAGAAAGGAATCCTATTGCATATGACAGCAAAAAATTGCAGCCTCATGAAAGGTTGTATTCTATATATGACAAGGAGATGTTTCCCATCATGCATGCATTGGATAAGTTCTGGCAATACTTGGTGGGAGGAAAATTCATAGTGAAGACTGATCACAACAGTCTGAGGCACTTCCTTACACAAAAGAAGCTCAATGAGAGGCAATAGAAATGGGTGAGAAAATCCAATCCTATGACTTTGATATTGAATATGAAAAGGGAAATATGAATGAGGTGGCTAATACACTTTCGCCGCAAACCCACACTTTCTTTGCAGCAAATGCTGGAAAAATGGAAAATACAGTTAGGCATTGAATACTCAAAAAATAGTTTGTATGTGGGATTTTGGATGGGGTAATATAGAATGAAGCATACAAATTACATGATGACCTCATCTACTACAAGGATAGGATTTTTTTATTCTTAGATCAGAACTATAGAAGAGGATCTTAGAATCTACGCATAATGCACCTGTGGCTTGCTTCCCTAGTTTTTTAAAGACTTACCTGAAGGTAAGAGATAGGTTCACCTGGAAGGACCTCAAGGAATATGTTTTAAGGCATGTGAGGGAGTGTACTACATGCTAGCAAGACAAAGTGGAGCACACACACCCTACTAGACCCCTCCAACCTCTCCCTATTCCAAAACAGAAATGGGAAAGTGTCTCCATGGATTTCATCATCGGGATGCCAAAGGTCTAACAAAAAGATAGCATTTATGTGGTGGTTGATAGGTTGACCAAATTTGAACATTTCTTTGCAGTCACCTCCACTATATCAACTAGTGAAGTTGTTGCCTTATTTTTCAAATATGTTTTCAAACTGCATGGCTTTCCCAAAACCATAATCAGTGACCAAGACATCAAGTTCACCAGTGCTTTTTGGCAAGCTTTGTTCGAACTAGTGGGAACAAATATGAATCCGAGCACAAACTATCACCCTTAGAATGATAGTCAAACTTCGAGAGTGAATCAATGGCTTGAAGGGTACCTCTGTAACTATGTCACGGGATAACAGAAAATCTTGGGACACATGGCTCCACCTGGGAGAATTCTACTATAACACCACTTTTCATATGTCCATCAGAATGACCCCATTCATGGCTCTGTATGGGTACAAGGCTCCATCTTTTTCAGATCTAATGTTTGGATATCGCAAAGCCCAAAAATCCAAATATTGGCTACAGGAAAAAGAATACATTTTAAGTGCACTCAAAGAAAATTTGCAGGTTGCACAGAACCAGCAGAAAATGAATGTTGACAAGCACAGGATTGATAGAGTTTTCCAAGAAGGATACTTAGTCTACTTAAGTCTACATCCTTATAGATAGTCATCTTTGAAGAAAGGGGGTTGATAAACTCCATCCACTGTTCTATGGGCCTTACAAATTCTAAAGAATATTGGTGAAGTGGCCTATGAGTTGGAGCTGCCACCAGAGAGAAAGACCCACAATTTTTTTCATGTATCTTTCTTGAAGAAAGCAGTTGGCCAACATATAGTTGTGTCAGAAGAACTTCCACCCCTTGATGATGAAGGCCATTTGGTCTTAGTGTCGTCGAATTTTTTGCAGACTAGAGAAAGAAGGCTGGGAAACATGACCATTAAAGAATATCCGGTGCAATGGAAAGGGTTTCTTGGTGAAGATGCCACTTGGGAGGGTGAGAAAATATTGCAGCACCCTAGATTGCTTCTGCTTGAGGACAAGCAGACTTGGGATGGGGGGATTGTCATGTCCCTTCCCTAATGAACACCAAAATTGTTGACCTTTTCAAACAACTAGGGGATCAAAGTGACATTAATGAAGGCTTATACTAAGTTAGTTTCCAATTATGAATTATTTTTATGTCCTTATTAATTAATATGTGAATAATATATGTGGAAATTAGTTTCCATGTCAAGGAGGGCGAATTGGGGGAAAGCAACTTTCCTAACATGTAAAATAGAAATTGGAAAAAGAAAGCAGTCAGAAAAAAGAGGGAAACTAACCCAAAAGGAGGGTGTTGTTTCTATCTTGATGAATATTTACAAAAACATAAATCCAAGAAAATCAATCAAGGTAAAAGTAGGAAACTCTTGTCCAAAGGAGGGAACAGTTACAAAAGCAGAAATCCATGAAAAGCAATCACGGTAAAAGCAGGAAACTATGGGCCAAAGGGGGCGCAATTTCTATTTTTATGAGGAGTTAATGGAAGGGAAACATCTTACATGACTCATACGTGCTATTTTCCTCAATAAGGGTGCACCATTGGATTAGGGTGAGAGTTTAGAAAGTGGCAACTTGCTCAATATGTGATGGACTTATTCAACAAGTCACCCAAGGTCTACTCAAGGATAATTCCAACACCATTATTCAGTTTGGTTTGTTATTTTTTTATGTTATGTGAACCTTGAATTCAATAGTGAGTCATGAGCTTTAGTCTCTTTGGAGATGCACCCCAAGTCCCATGTTCCTATTTCCCTGTCTTATCCCCATCTTCATTGTAAGTGATACGAAAGCTAAGGAGAAGCCACCTAGAGTTTGATTCGTAATATGATAGTAGATTCCAGCCATTAATGGGAGTGTATTATGTGTCTTTATCATCTCCATAATTTTCCATTACTTGAGAGTTCGAATCTCCAAGTATTCCTTTGGTTTTTATTTAAAATGTATTGTATTGATGCACATTGTTAAAAAGAGATTTATAGCTTTTTACTAAGAGTAATTTCAACATATTTGGTTTAAAATGATGTTATAATAATGCTCTATAATTTTCATATCAATCTGAGTCTGTATGACTGATTTTTCTTGCTTTTATCCAACCTAGTCTAGATTTGCACCTAGAATTGACTAGTTTCACCATAAATTGCATAATTCATCCTATGGGACACCAAATATACTCATTCATTTTCTTATGCGTTCCTAAAATGTATATCTAATCCTCCAATTTCTGAAACTAGGAATTCCTATCCCCCTTAACGTTTTTGGAAAATACTGAAGACGAAGCTAGTGAGTTGTCCCAAGAGCTAGTTTCACCTTTGCAACCTGTAGAAGCACTTTTTCTTTCCTATGATCTGTATAAACCTGAAAAATTTGGTATATAACTTCATGATAGATTTATAAAAGTATCCTAATACTCTTAGCCATTGTTTTATTGGAGGTGATGGTTGATTCCTAGTTTGCACGATTGGGACACCCATAAGCATGGGAGTAGACTTCAGCGGAGCTATTTTTGAAACCTAAAAGGACCCAACATCCAAGTTCTTAGGGAAATAACTCTATGTTTCCAAATTTGTCTCTTTGTCTCTTCCATTAGCCCACTTCCATTCCCATATATGCAAATACTACCTATAATTTTCCCTACATTAAGAAGTGATTGGTTTAATTGTAAATTTTTAATTGCACATTTTGATTACTTCAGCAACAGATTTAGTATTCTGATTTGATATCATATCAGGGATATTAAATTTTGATGTGAATTCTGATACAACACCTAGTGATGTGCATCCCGAGGAGCATAAATATCTATTAATAGAAACTCTAAGAGACATTATTGATTAACACGAGAAAAAGGAACCTAGACCAAGTATGCATTTGATTTATTTAAAATTAAAGAACCTCTTTGAAGGCACACCTGTGGAGACTGGTATTGATCTACCTACTTCCACACCTAATATGGACAAGATGAATGCATCTCTAGTAAATGCAAGTCATGAAGATACACAACTTACATATGGAGTGCCTCAAAATACACCCCTTGCATCTATCACTTTTGACGAAATTGGATCAGCTAGAAATAATGGTAGTGGTTCAAAATATGTGTCTATTGTTGTTAAAAGACAAACATTGAGCCAAGATTGGTATATATCTATGGAGAGGAATCCAAAATAAAGAAAAGTAAAAGGTAAGAAATCATTCTTGGTTGAGGTGTCGAAAGAAGGTGAGCCCATTGGGAAAAATGTTAGAAGGTGGTCCACCAAGATGGGTACACGATATATGGCTCATTTGGATAGTTGCAAGTCAAATTTTGCAGAGTTAGATCCAAGATCTATGGAAAATTTTATACAAAAAATGGAAAATTCTTTTGATATTGTCGGTGGATAGATCTCTAGAAACATTAAAAGCACAAGATGTGAATTATGATGAGAAGTTTTAGATACAATTGTAGAAAATCAATAATGGAGGGAAAAGATTGGATAGACTCCTCTCTAAATCCCAAACTATGGGAGGCATTAAAGGAAAGTATGGTTCCTCATAATATTTTTCAAACGGGAACAGAAGAAAGAAAGCAAGAGATGTTGTGAGGGATACATTTTCATTTGGTTGAGGCAGGTTGCAGGAGATAAAAAGACAAATCTGTGGTAAGTGTATGTATTTTTGCTTGAATTTATGTCATATTTTTTACTTGGATTTGTTTATTGAGATGACTATATGTTAAAACTTGACATTGTCTTTTAAATGGAATACAGTAAAAAAGAACTAAGTGCACAAGATATTATGAATTATATGGAAGAAGTGGGTTCTAGTAAATGTGAAAGTAAGAACTAAGAGAAATATACATTATTGCCAGATATTTTGCTGCCATCTGTTGGATTTGAAAGAGGAAATCATGATAGTAAACCACTGTAAATGCAAATGTAAACATGAATTATGGGTACCAACATGTAATGCAATGCATATATGGGATCAATGATACACTTTCGAAGTTGATTTCCACCATTACTCCAATATTTTCTACATGGAATTGGCATAAGGACAGTGATTTAAATGAGGTAAGTTTGTTGTATTGATGAAGGGTATTCCACTATAATGTACTTCATGGAAACCATGTACATGATACTAAGGTTGGTAATGGCATGTGATACATAGGACAACGAGTATGCCATATCATTTTATATTGCATACTCTTTATACTGGTGCTCATAGGGTATGAGTATTAATTATGTTATTTAATCAAATAATTATCTTGTAGAATGTTTGAAAGGTGCCAAGATTTCATTAACAACATGGAACAACAGTTAGGGTTCCACTTGCCACTATGATGAGAAGGATTTAATGTGATTTTTCCTCCAATCATTCTACGTCTCCACTTGTCTTAACACATGTCATGGCTCTTCTCAATTGTTAGTCTACCTCGATTTGTTAGTTGAATTTTGGAACCTGTTGATTGTTCAGTTGATGGAACATGTCATATTTCCCATTTTATTACTAGTGTGAGTCGTGTACTTGATTCATAGCCTTCTTATTGGGGTTCATGGTTATAAATAGGAGGACATGGTTGTGTATTGTATTATTGACACCATATTTTGGATGGTGTCTACTTGGTATGTGTAATATCCATGATCTGATATCAAATCAGAATATTAACTCTGTTTCAATTATTAAATGAAATGTACAATCAAAACTTTACAGTAACACTAATCACCTCTCGGTGCAAGGAAAAATATAAGTATTACTGATAGATTTGGGAAAATGCAGTGGGATAATGGAAGAAACCAAAGAAAAATTTGGACATAGAATGTTCCTTCCCTAAGCACTTGGATGTTGGGTCCTTTTAGCTTTCCAAATCAGCTTCGTTGAAGTCTACTCCCACGATTTTGGGTGTCCCAACCGTGCCAACTAGGAGAGAAAAGTCACATCCATTCAACCAAGGCTTATGGAAGGTTCATATGTTTTACCATTCATTTAACGCATAGAAAATAAGGTTTCATAATGTTTGGAACTGATATGGAGAAATTTGGGGCTGTTTGGAGTGATTTGGGATCGCTATTAAAATTAGCAATTTGGCCCCAGAAGAACCTGTGCAAAGGAGGATACTCAAACATGTTAATATGCTAACGAATTGTTAGTATGTGAGTTTGGATGGGTATAGGGTCGAATTAAAATCCTACAGAAACTTTCAGAACATCATTGAGTTTGTATAACTTCCAGAATGCTAAAAACACGGAAACTAGTCGAAATTGCCTAGTTAAAGAGCAAGGGTATGCAAATATTGAAAATTTTCATATCAGACTGTGAACAGGTATGAAAATATTATTATAGAGGGAATGATATAGCATATTAAAAGAATTATATCACTTAGGAATTAATTCCATATTCATTATATCATTTTTATTACATCCAGGTGTCCAAAAATCCTACTGGATGGGCAATAAAGTCTCCTCTCATTAAAATTTAGCATGAAGGCTCTATCGGATAGAATCCTTAATGACATATAGATATCAGAATGATTGCATGTGATTCTACATAAGTCAAATTGAAACTTGGAGAGTTTCTCCTTATCTCACTGTAACCTGCAATGAAGATTGAAATGGAAGAGAGGAGAAGGGGGATGGAAAATTGGGGTGCATCACCCAAGAGGGTTGAGTCTCATCACTCAATGTGGAATATAGGCTTCACATAACATCAAAACAATAAAAAAACCAAACTGAATAATGGAGTTGGAATTATCCTTAAGTAGACCTTGGGTGACTTGTTGAACAAGTCCATCACTTGTTAAGCAAGTTGCCACTTGCTAAAACCTAACCCTAATTATGAATTGACCCTCCTTGAAGAAAATAACATGTATGAGTCATGTATGATGTTTCCCTATCATTAAATCTTCATCAAAATAGAAATTGTGCCCTCCTTTGGCCCAGATTTGCATGCCATTTACCCTTAATTCTTTTCATGCACTTTCTACTTTTGTAACTGCTCATTGGAATAAAAACTGCGTCCTCCTTTGGCCTATATTTGTATGCTTTTTCCTTGATTTCTTTTCCTGAAATATTTTTAATTAACTGTTGGATTTCCTTTGATTTTGGTTAGTTTCCATCTTTTTCTGACTGCTTGATTTTTCTAGTTTCTTTTTGACATCTTAGGCAAGATGACTTGCCACAATGCACCCTCCTTGACATGGCATCTAATTTCCACATATATTATTTACATATTAATTAATAATGATATAAAAATACTTCATAATTGGAAACTAACTTAGTATAAGCCTGCTAAGTAAGAATTTAACAAAATTCCCTAGGTACATTCATCAATGTCACTTTTGATCCCCTAGGTGTTTGGAAAGGTCAGAAATTTCAATGTCCTTCTAGGAAGGGACATTACATTCCTCCCATCCTAAGTTGGATTTTCCTCAAGCAGAACAAATCCAGGGTGCTGCAAAATTGGTTCACACAAAGAAGTCATTCCCCCATGTAGGAGGACTGGTAAATGATATCATATATATGAAATCATGTGAAGAAAGGTTGACTTGCTCCATCAAGCTAGCATGTAAATAGTTTCTCCTAAGACAAACAATGTCAGGTTCTCATTGCTTGCATTCCATCCCCTTTAGTGAGAATTCCTTCCAACACAAGTCCTCACACAAAAGTATGCATGGATCCTATTTCCTCAACTTTAAGTATCCAAATGTTCCTGCTACTTTTGGAAAGTTGTCATTCCAAGGAATGCCAGGGTCCCAGTGTCTCAATTGCATCAATAGCCACCATAAAAATTTATCATCCCATAAAATGAAGTGATGATGTGGAAATCATACCATTGCACCGAAAATTGAAAACTCCCAATCCAAATTGAATATCTGTGAGACTTTCCCACCAAGCATAAAATTTGTTACGTGCTTGATGCACACTAGCACTGAAGATCACAATTTTGTTGCTACAATGACATAGGTGTGAGTCCCATGTACAACCGCAATGAAGATAGGCATCATCCAACAAACAAGGATGCCCAAACTTCTCACAATAAAATGATGCATTACAATTATCTCTGAGAATGCAAGCAAGAAATAAAAATATGTGTCTCCTCACCCAACAAGCGAATGTAATGATGCTAAAACCAAAAGGGTCATGTGAACACATCCAATGGATCAACTCTCTGCCACTAGTCAAAGGGTGAAAGCATCCATCCAAATGTGTGGATTTACTCCACAGAGGCCACCTTGTGCAAGATGTTATAGCTGATTTTAATACACTTGGTAGATCACACCTTTATGGACTTCCATGTCCCTCTGTAGACTCCTTAAACCCCCCTTGCTTAAGTTATACTTTGATGATCCAATATAATCCCTAAAAAACACATGTTTATGGTTGTACACGACTTTTAAGCTAATACCCGCATGTACATGTAGTTTTTAAGCCAATACCCATGTACATCAGGAAATGCACATAAAAACAAAAACTTTTGGATTTTTCCTCAATGAGTCTCGAATAACTTGACTCTTGGCCTTCCATGTGCCTGGAAAATGCTCCGAATCGACCCTCTATTGTCCATTGGAGGGCTATATATTGAGCCTCTTGGATGCATTGAAGGAGGATAATTTTGGAGAGAAAGGAAACTATATTTCATTGCTGCCTCACTTGTTGATGCTTGAGTCTGCCTCCCTTTGTCCCTTTGGAGCACACATTTCTACTCTTTCCAAGCTTTCCATTTCCTTTTTTCCATTGAGATGGAGGACTGAACTGGTGGAGGCGCAGGTGGAGGACTCAGTTTCTCCATTTCGACGAGGTTCCAACAAAGTTTGTCATTGTTTTATCTATGTTTATTATCAATAGAAATATCCATTTCTCGTCCATTGCTTGTGTATAACTATGAATATTTTGTCCATGGATGTAGTTATATTTGTTTATACATTATGGTTTTATATATGCTAGAGTAGGCCTAACACTTTGATATATAGCATGCTTGTGTTTTTTGTTGTTGTTGAGAGCGAATTGTAAATGCAAGTGTGTTGGAAAATATCAATGGGGATCTACATCAACCATCCAGAATAAGGTACGCTTTTGTATCCCTTAGTGTTAGATGCATTTGTTTCTCTTGCATATTAGAATGGATTGATTTCTGGTGTCATTTAGTCTGCTTTGGTCTACCCTGATCCATAGTAAATTTATCTTTGTAACACAAGATATATTTCTCAACAACGTCCCTTGGAAGTTTGCTTGCTTAGATGCATTCCACTGATCATAAGCAGAAATGTTTCTGCAAGAAGACTCCATGTGTGACATGTAATCTTCCACTGAACCCATATGTGGATGAATGGCATCAAGTGGTAGAAATATGTTCCTATGTTGTTGTTGGGAATCTAATGATGCATTCATCAAGTTATCATGAACACCTATGGGAGTCTCCTGCTCCTCATGTGGCACCAACAAGGGAAAAAAATATCCCAATTTCCATCCCCATATGATGCACCTAAAATAGATGTGTAGGGTGTAGAACCATGAATTAACTCTCTGCAATACTCATCCACCCAACTTATGGATGCATCTTATTCATCAATGGATGATCCAACTAATTTTAGCTCATCTGATTCTTCCATAGGGAAGAGACTCTCTCCAGAAGAAAAAAAACTCCAGTTTTCTCTGGAAAATACCAAGTGTTAAGTTCTCATCAAGCTTGTTTTCACAATCCTCAAGCACATGCAAAACCAAATGCATCTCATGATCCACCATATCATTAGATTCCTCCATATGCTCAAGAATTCAGTCATCCTTGTGAGGATGGATGAATTATGTGTAGGAGGGTAGGTAGGATCTTTGCAACTTCTCATGAAGTTGCTTTATCTCCATCTTGGACTCTTGGAGTGCACATTGAGTGCTCTTCAATAAATATTGGGTCATCAACAATTCTTGTGTGATCTTAAAAATATCTTCTTCATCCTTCAAGGATTCTCCACACAGCAACTCAACTAGCTCAAGCAAACTGTCTCTATCAGAAAGCGATTAGATAAAATTACCTTTGTTGTTTGTCATGGCCTTCTGAAACTTCTCCATGTCTTCCATGGAATATTTCTCCTCCAAATTCCAATAGATATTTGTCATCAATGCATGGGTTCCATAGAGAGTGTGTAGGGCCTCTTTGATATTTCACTCACTCATCTTCAATGACCTTGTGAGAAAATGAAGTTATTCCAAATGAATCTCTTCTTCTTACCTCTCTCTTGGATCAACTTCATGAAACTCTAGTGGTGATGTGGAAGTTGAACTTGGAACATTTTCTTCAATCAAAATCTCTATGTCACCAACATAGAGAGGTGGACATACCTCAATATATGTCTTACAGAAAATTGAGCACCCATTAGTAGGTACTCTTTCAACCATGTTCAGATTGTTTCTTATTTATCTGGATTATTTTTCTAGAGCACTGGTGGTAGGGTCAAGTGAATGAACACCCTGCTCTTTTGTTGCACAATCCTCACCAATAAGGATTTCAGTTATGTCTTCCATTACTGCAACATATTTCTCTTTATGCTCATGGTAAAATTCTCTTTCTCCTTCATTGTAAATACCTTGCAGTACCTTGCGCTCCCCTTCATGGACCTTTATTTCTGTTTTCTAAGTTGCAAGACTAGGTGATTCATAGCTCTCCTCAATGATGATAGTGGGATGTGGGTTCTTACCGATGTCAAGCCTCTCCTATGATGTGGTACAACTTCATCATGCTGTAAGGGAGTAGCAAAATCCAAACTGTGTTCATCCCTTTGCATGAGTTCTTCCTTCAAAATTTCTAGTGCACAACCAACTAGTGGGGGCTTGTCTTCCACTTCATTCGAAAGTTCAAATGATGATTTCAGACCTAATCTATGTTCTTATTTTGGATCTGATACAAAATATTCCTTATCACCATTGACAACATCACCCTCCTCTGCAATGATTTTGTGATCACCAACAGATAAACTAGGAGTGAATTCATCTCCCTCATAGTTGTCCTTCATTTTGCAGCCCTCATATGCAAGTGAAGTCTTGTCATCCTCCCATGGATCAGGTGGTTGTACGTAAAATGGTTGTTGAAAAAATAATAATTCTTATCATACTTGTGCTTTATATTACCCTCTTCATGTAGGGACACTATAGTGGCTTTCTCTTCCACCAAGTTCTCTGGTTCACACCCAAGTGGTGTGGCCTTGTCTCTGTCTTGATTATATAGCTCAAGAGGTGATTGTAAATATTATTTATGAACTTATTTTGGATCTGATCCAAAATATGTCTCACCATCCTTACATCAACCAACATCTTGACCAATGATCTGGAGATCACCCACAAAGAATCTTGAGGTGCATTCATCTTTGCTCTCTTTTCCTATGCAACCACCTTGTGCTGACTTGCACCCCACTTCATGTATATTTTCCTTGACCTAATTTATATTCTCCTCCAAGAAAATTGAGACTTGTTAATCTTTATTGGTACTCATGTCACAACCTTTAGAATCTCCATTTGAATAAAAACCTAACAAACTCATAAATCTTGAACATGTAGATGGCTTTAATGAATCTTCACCCTTGGCTCCTCTTTCTTCTTATTTACTCACGAAGTTGGAACAACTCGGGTCTTATATGGATGATTTTTTGCTCTTGAAAGAATGATCATCAGCATTTTGAGGCCAAAATCCATACTTGATATAGACATACTCCTTGAACTTTATGGTTGTGCCGATATTCTTTCCCAAAGTTAGATACTCCCTGTAGCAACAAGGCATGTTTTCACATGCTTCTATCATCTTTTCCAAGTATGTCTTAACCCTTGGACAATCAAATCTGATATATTCTATGTTTTATGGTAGTATAATTTATAGTATTCATCTCTTGGTAGGACTCCATCAACATATAGGATTTCTTCTTCATACTGTTCAAGGTCTTCGTCAATCACTAGTAGGAGCCTCATGGCTGCAAATCTATTTAGTGATTTGTAATATTATTCAACAAAGAGACTTATTTCCACAAGATGATTAAGGGAAATAGATATGATACCATTGTAATATCCTTGATCCGATGTCATATTAGAATATTAACATTGTTGCAATTATTAAATGAAATGTACAATCAAAACTTTAAAGTAGCACTAATCAATTCTTGGTGCAAAGAAAAATATAAGTATTACTGATAGATTTGGGAAAAGGTAGTGGCCTAATGGAAGAAACCAAAGACAAATTTGGATAGATATTATTCCTTCCATAAGAACTTGTATTTTGGGTCCTTTTAGTTTTCGAAATCAGCTCCGCTGAAGTCTACTCCCATGCTTCTAGGTGTCCCAACCCTGCAAACTAGGAGAGAACATTCACATCCATTCAAAAAGTTCTTATGGAAGTTTTAGATGTTTTATCAGTCATGTAAAATGTATAAAATATTTTTTCAGAAATTTTTGAACTCATCTGGAGCAATTTGGGGTTGTTTGGAGTGATTTGGGCAAAAGTAGCAATTTGGCCCAGGAAGAACCTGTGCAAAGAAGGCTACTCAAACATGGTAATATCCTAACTAATTGTCATTATGTGAGTTGGTATGGGTATAGGGTAGAATTAAAATCCCACATCAACTTTAAAAACATCATTTGAGTTTGTATAACTTCCAGAATGCTAAAAACAATGAAACTAGTTGAAATTGACTAGTTAAAGAGAAAGGGTATGCAAATATTGACAAATTTCATATAAGACTCTGATCAGGTATGAAAATATTGTTCTACAAGGACTGATATGGAATATTGAAAGCATAATATCACTCATACATTAATTCCATATTCATTATATCATTTTTATTACATCCAGTTATCAAAATATCCCACTAGATGGGCAATAAAAGCTCATCTCATGAAAATTTAGCATGAAGGATCTATGGAAGATATTTCGTTAACACTGCAAATGAATCCAAGGTTGTGAAAGGCTCGTTCCCAAGTAACAGCAGAACCACTTTTGAAGGGAGAACTGGCTTTCTTCTCTTCTGAGAGGGATCTCTCACCAGATATTAACAATGTCAGATATGTACAAGTGAAAATATGAATTGTTTGTAAGATTGGTTGAAACAGAACATAGGACCATTGGGCAATGGATTCAATATGTGCAATGGAGATAACATAACTTATGCAAGTGGTTTTAACACAGAGGAAAGATAGCTATTCAATCATAGTCAAAATATAATTGTCTGGTGGAAAAAGAAGAACAAGAACAAACCATCAACGCGGAGCATTAAAAAATGAATTATGTATTAAATTTAGAAGAAAGCTTCAGTGGATATCTGAAACAACAGACAGAGCATAGTATGTATGAATTCCAAATTGTTATACACTTATTAGACATGAAAGAAAACAAAATGGGGGATATAAAGTAGAAAACATTCACATGAGAAAGAAATTAAAAGACTGTAACATGAAAAAACACATGAATCCCCGTGAAAACACCAACTTTGGCTCTGCGTCTTTATTAAAACGCTCTTGAAAGCATACAACGCAAAAATTACATTGGTTCCAACCCTTTCTCCTCCCTCTAGAGGTACATTTATAATGTATGAGACCTCCTAAACCAACATTAGAAATAAAATTTGTTACAAACTGAATAATATCTTCTAACAAACTCGGGCATGGCCTACACACCACGATTTACATAAGACAAAAAATAAACTACGAACAACTGAAAAATAGGCTTAAACAGCCGCTCCTTCATATCCCTGCTGGTGATATTTGTGCAAAAAATCAAAGACGTTTTTGTAATTGGACATGTTCTTGACAAAACCCATGTCTTATTTTCCTATGATTCATCTCCAACTCCTCAGTATCTGATTTTTAAACTGATGACTCAGATAGTAAACCTATAAATTTCTGGAAAAATACACTGTGAATATATTTTAAATTATCCCAACTTGTGATACCTGTGTAAAAACTGAAGGAGGTTTTTGAAGGTAGGCCTGTGATGAAGAAAAACCTCTCTTAGTTTCCTGAAATTCAATTCCATTTGGCTGAAAAGAATATTTGAATTTGATGTCTGAAACAGTCCTTTGGAAAACCTGAAAATTTTCCTGTAAAACTCACTTTGTTTCTCCTAAACCATAGCACCTGTATAAAAACTGAGATATTATATTGTGGATAAGCATGTTTGCAAGAAAATCCTCTCTCAGTTTCTAAAAATTTAGCTTAATTTGCTGGAAACAATTCTTTGCATTTGATGACTAGAACAGTCATTTTAAAATTTGAACATTTTCCCTCTGAGATGACCTTGATTCTCTCAATCCTTAGCAGCTGTGTAAAAAATGATATAGGTTATTGTATATGGGTATGTTATAAAGACAAACCTGTCTCATTTTTTTCAAAATACGTCTCGTTTTGGAAGAAACAATTGATTGAATATATTGACCCAAAATAGTCATTTTCATAAAAAACAAACATGCTCGGCTGCTTTAATTCTGAATTGAGATGATTTGATCCAAAATAAGTACAATGTTTGTGAGCGTTGTTTTTCAAAATTCATATATGTCCATCATTTTTTCACCTTTATGGTCATAATGTTTTAGAACATCCTCCCTTCACATTCACTCGACGGAATTATTTTGAGTTGTTGATCAATTTTCCAAACCACGGATACGGAAGCATGTGTCTTAAGCTGCTTGCTATATAAAATTTCGCTAATATCAAAACCTACTTTCTCCTTTCAAGTTGTATTCATGGAATTAACTTTCTCCGTGGATTTTTTTCTACGTCAAATCATCACCATTGAAACATGTCGTATTTTAAACGATTTCGCAAATTGGGAAATTTATTTTTTCCTTGCTTGTTGTTGTACCGGAATTGTTTCATACTGTCGATTTATTCCACCTGCAAATACAACTATTCATTTCGTTTGTTGTTTAATATCATTCCACAAATTGAAAAATTTTGTTTCTCCTTGCAACTTCACAATGCGAAATTTCTTTTGGCTGTTGGATGACTTTGGGTACTGATTTTATCTTTTGATCCTGCAAGAGATTTAAACATAATTGAGACAATGAATTATCTCAAGAAAAAGGCAGCCCATCAATTATATTTGCATGAACTGTACTTATTATAATTCATAAAAGGGCCTTCGGCCGGAACTACAAAGAGTACAAGACCACAACAAACCAAGAAAAGGAGGCAAAGATGGATCCAAATAGAATGTATGCGCGACTCTCTTCTCACAATGATAACATTTCAAAAGGAGCTCCTCCATATCTCTACTGCCACATATATTGCATTGTAGATTCATTGTGAGTTGTAAATCAGCTGCAATACCATTTTCAGACCTTTTCAACAGCCTGTCTACGTATGCACTTAAAGCAGAAATGATGGCCATATGATAGAACTCCCCTGGAAAAACTGGATTTTGTCCAACATATTGCACAAAATATCTCACTTGCTAGGTTTGAAGCTGGCAGTCATTCTACAAAGAATACTTACCCTCTACGACCCACACATCTTCATTTTGTTTAGGATCTGCGATCCTTTTTCAAGTTGTGCGCAAATACATGTAACCTATTCAAATATCCTTTTCACCATGAGCAAAAGACACTTTTTCCAAAATGACCCAAGTGTGCGGAAGTATAATTACTATAATGCATGCTTTGTAATTTGGTGTATTTAATACATATTTTGCTTTTACAAAGGAATCACTATCCCACATGCAAGGGAACACCTACCTATAAACTGTTTATAAACACAAATCATTTCAATCTATACCAAGGAACAATGTGTGTATTAGTCTTGGGGAGCTCGACGCTTTGTTTGATTGATGACTTTGCTCGGTATGTTGATGTGGTAGGTTGGTGCACTTTATGCCAAGAAACAAAGTAACATCATAATTTGTTGAGCGCTTGGGTTTAGCCTAAAATACCTCTTGGTAAAATATCCATAAAAATAAATTTCGTTTATTTTTATAAAAAAATAACTTTTAGCCTCCTTTTACAAAATATATTTCATAAATTTTTGTAAACATTATTCATAATGGATAATTTTTCTCTCTAAAATATCCCATTCTTAACCAAAAGTCTTTAACTTTTTCTCTTTTGCTCAAAACACCTTTAGAACCTTCTCTTCTTGTAGACCTGGGAAATTTTTATAAATTGCTTTGCGAGAAGAATTTGAAAACCACCTAATCACCAATATATCTTAAAATAAATTTGATGATAGCACTAAATTTCAGCAAAAATAAATAGTGCTAACAGTTGGCTCCATTAGAATGCTATCCTCCCTGTGAGGTAGCAAAGAACCCCATAGACCAAGTGCTGAATCCATTGGGTGGCTCCCAAATTTTTCTGAAATCCTCTACTTGTTCTGAACTGAACCATCAACTGAAACCATTTTGCAAACAATTTCCTGTCAATCTGTAAACTATCACCTGTCCATACTATGAAAATTGAAGACAACTGTAACTGCAGACTTGAACTTTAAAACCAAAACTGAAATCAAAACTTAAACTGAAAACTACTGAATGGAACGCTCACCATGTTGATCTTATTCATATTTACTCACCTACCCTACTTACTAAGCATCAATGATCGATCAAATAACTTATGACTTCCAATGAAGCCACTCAAGCAAATGATCCCATAAACCAACTTTCTCTTCATGCTTGATAAAAAATAGAACTGAAATACCTAATGGCACAAAGTTATAATAAAGAAATTGATCTTTACAGTAGAGATATAACCATCCATTACCACTGCAAAGATTCTCCATGTACTCTGCCACTGGATCATAAAAAACATGAAAGCCTTCAAAAAATTATGTCATTTGCTTACCATGAGAAAGCTGCTCAAAAAGTAACTCCCTTTGCAAATTATTAAATTGTCCCTTAAAATATCCTTGACAAGAATGTTCATGACAATCCTCAACCAAGACCTCCACAAATTCGTTCAAAATTCTTATTTTGCAACTTCATCCTTTCCATGCATTCCAAAATAAATACCACTACGTTCCTCAACATGATCAAGCAAACAGACTTCTTTTCAACAAAAAAAAACTGAATTTGAAAAACAAAAAGAAACATCCATTTGAGAACCCCCATCTTCTTCTTCATTATTCTATTCTTCATTGCATACTGTTGGTTTTTCTAAAGGCTGGTATTGATTGCATAACTGTCTTTCTCGCTCATCATCCATTCCAAGGAAATTTATACATTCATCTATCATATCAAATTTTTGCTTTTGATCGAAAACTTTAAGTCTCTTTTTTAACCACTCAAATGAAGGAAAACACAACGGCGAAGAATCACTTTCAACATGTTTAGTTTCCACTTTGTTTTCATATTTTTGGTCTTGGATTGCAATGATATTTTCTTCACTAACAGAAATGGTGACAGGCTGATTGCATTCTTCAAAAAACAAATCAGTACAACCATCTCCTTTCAAATCATTGGGTTGATCATCTTCTACAAGCAAAGAGGGCTTTATATATTCATGTAAATATTTAGGTGAGATTTGAATTTGATCAACATGAAGAGGTCTTCCTTCAACCGCTATTTCAAAATCTGATTTCTCTTTACTTCCATTTTCAGAAAATGAACATGTGGAGGGACTACAAGACTGATATTTTCTAGAATTATCATCTTATGTGTAATCAATCACACAAGCATTGTAACTTTCAAGAGATTGCTGTTGCGAAAAGGAATTTTCTGATTGAGAAGGGGAGGCCTCTTCTTGTAACAAAAATTTGGAGTTTGAATAATACGAGGAAGGATTTGATTGAGAGTCCCAACCTCTCTCTTGGTCACATAGAGAATGACAAGAATGCTGCAAATCATTATCAATTTCAAGAAGAGAGATACAATTGGTTGAAACAGATATTTGGTCTATGTCAACTTCAATCAAGGAAGACAGTACTAACTGCTGGGAATTTTCTTGAATATCATGGCAATTGGTTTGTCTTTCCTTTTGAGATAAATATTCATTTAATATCTCTAAAACCTCTTCATCCTGATCATCACCACACTCATCTTTCACATTTTCAATGAACTCTCTATTGTGTGTGCAACAATCTTGAAGTAACAACAAAGAATGATAATGCCTTTTGAAATGTTCATGAAATATTGTATGAAAGTATTTAAGGGAGAATAAACTCCTTGCTGGAAATCCATCATACCAAGACCTTGTATATCCTTCCAAACTAAACATGAACAATTTCATTAAATAATCTTCATGCCATCCCACTCCCAGCTTATGTATATGCTTATGAAATCTAAATAAATGAATGGCAGCATCATCACCCTTTTCATCATTGAATTTTGGAAGATATGTTTTCCAATTTACCAGAGGTATTTTATTGGGATAACCAAGAATGGAAGCAAGATTCATAGGAGCATACCTTGCAACCTGAGAAGTCATCTTGATGGTGGAGAAATGGAATCATCTCCTCAAACTTTGAAACCTCGTTTGATAGTGGAGCTACCATAGAACATTATGAAGAATGAATCCTTCACAGATGGAGTCGCCAGGTGAAAAGAGACATGACCTTCTTGATGTCTGACCATTGTTCACCATCAATAGTCAAATCAAAACCTTTATTTCAAATCCAGGGAAGATTTGAGACCTCTCCCCGTATCTGTCTTTCTGACCACCGGTTTCCCCAGTGGAGTCACCTTCTAGAATCTTTTAGTGGGGTCGCCAGGGAAAATGATACAACCTTTTTCATATGTAAGAATCTATGTTTTCCCACATAAACCCTTTATCCTTTGAATCTTTGTCATTATTCTCAGGGATGATCTTCAATCTCAACCCCGGCAACGCCGCCAGTTTGTTAGCACTAGAAATGAATCCAAGGTTGCGAAAGGCTCGTTCCCAGGTAACAACAAAACCACTTTTGAACAGAGAAATGGATTTCTTCTCTTCCGAGAGGGATCTCTCACAAGATATTAACAATTCTAGATATGTACAAGTGAAAATATGAATTGTTTGTAAGATTGGTTGAAACAGAACATAGGACCATTGGGCGATGGAGTCAAGATGTGCAATGGAGATAACAGAACTTATGCAGGTGATTTTAACACAGAGGCAAGATAGCTATTCAGTCACAGTCAAATTATAATTGTATGGTGGAAAAAGAAGAAAAAGAACAACCCATCAACATGGAGCATTAAAGAATTAATTATGTATTAACTTTGGAAGAAAGCTGCAGTGGATATCTGAAACAACAGACAGAGCATAGTATGTATGAATTCAAAACTGTTATACACTTATTTCAGACATGAAAGAAAACATAATGGGGGAGATAAACTAGAAAACGTTCACATGAGAAAGAAAGTAACAGACTGTAACATGAAACAACACATGAATCCCTGTGAAAATACCAACTTCGGCTCTGCAACTTTGTTAGAAATCTCTTGAAATCATACAATGCAAACATTACATTGGTTCCAACCCTTTCTCCTCCCTCAGGAGGTACATTTATAATGTCTCAGACCTCCTAAATGGACATTAGAAACAACATTTGTTACAAACTAAAGAATATCTTCTACAAACTCGGACCTGGCCTACATGCCACGATTTACATAAGACAAAAAATAAACTGTGGACAACTGAAAAATAGGCTTAAACAGCACCTCCTACATATCCCAGCTGGTGACAATTGTACAAAAAATGAAAGAGGTTTTTGTAATTGGCCATGTTCCTGAAAAACCCATGTCTTATTTTCCTCTGATTCAACTCCAACTCCTCAGGATCTAATTTTGAAACTGATGACTCAGATAGTAAACCTATAAATTTGTGGAAAAATACTTTGTAAATATCTTTTAAATTTTCCCAACCTCTGATACTTGTGTAAAAACTGAAGTATTTATTTGAAGGTACGCCTATGATGAAGAAAAACCTCTCTCAGTTTCCTGAAATTCAACTCCATTTGGCTGAACCAATTCTTTGAATTTGATGTCTGAAATAGTCCTTTGGAAAATTTGAAAATTTGCCTGTAAAACTCACTTTGTTTATCCTAAACAATAGCACCTGTGTGAAAACTGAGAGAGTTTATTGTGTATAAGCATGTTTTGAATAAAATCCTCTCTCATTTTCTAAAAATTCAGCTATATTTGCTACAAACAATTCTTTGCATCTGATGACTAGAACAGTCATTTTAAAATTTAAACATTTGCCCTCTGAAGATAACCTTGATTCTACCAATCCTTAGCAGCTATGTAAAAAATGAGTTAGGTTATAAAGAAAAACCTCTCTCAGTTTTTCAAAATATGTCTCGGTTTGGCGGAAACAACTGATTGAATATACTGACCCAAAACAGTCATTTTCATAAAAAACAACCGTGCTCAGCTGCTTTAATTATGAATTGAGATGATTTGATCCACAATCAATACAATGCTTGTGAGCATTGTTTTCCCAACTACATATATGTCCATCATTTGTTCACATTTATGTTCTTAATGTTTTAGAACATCCTCCCTTCACATTCACCCAGGGGAATTATTTTGAGTTGTTGATTAATTTTCCAAACCACGGATATGGAAGCACGTGTCTTAATCTACTTGCTATATAAAATTTCTCTAATCTCAAAACCTACTTTCTCCTTGCAATTTGTATTCACGGAATTGACCTTCTCCGTAGATTTGTTTCTACGTCAAATCATCACCATTGAACCATGTTGTATTTTAAACAATTTCGCAAATTGGAAAATTTAATTTTTCCTTGCTTGTTGTTGTAGCGGAATTGTTTCATGCCTTTGATTTCTTCCACCTACAAATATGACGGTTCATTTCTTTTGATGTTTAATAGCATTCCGCAAATTGAAAAATTTTGTTTCTCCTTGCAACTTCACAATGTGAAATTTCTTTTGGCCATTGGATGACTTTGGGTACTAATTTTATCTTTCGATCCTGCAAGAGATTTAAACATAATTGAGACAACAAATTATCTCAGGAAAAATGCAGCCCATCAATTATATCTGCATGAACTGTACTTATTAGAATTCATAAAAGGGCCTTCGATCGGAAGTGCAAAGAGTACAAGACCATTGCAAACCAGGAAAAGGAGGCAAATGTGGATCCAAACAGAACGTATGTGTGACTCTCTTCTCACAACAATAACATTTCAAAAGGAGCTCCTCTGTATCTCTACTGCCACATATATTGCATTGGAGATTCGTTGTGAGTTGTAAATCAGTTGCAATACAATTTTATGACCTTTTCAGCAGCCCATCTATGTATGCACTTAAAGCAGAAACGATGTCCATATGATATAACTCCCCTAGAAGAACTGGAGTCTATCCAACAGTTTGCAAAAAATATCTCATTTGCTAGGTTTGAAGCTGGCAATCATTCCGCAAATAATACTTACCCTCTTCGACCCACACATATTCAATTTGTTTTGGATTTGCAATCCTTTTTCAAGTTGTGCACAAATACATGTAACCTCTTCAAATCTCCTTTTCACCATGAGCAAAAGACACTTATTCCAAAATGACCCAAGTATGAGGGATTATAATTACTATAATGCATGATTTGTAATTTGGTGTATTTAATACATATTTTTCTTTTACAAAGGAATCGCTATCCCACATGCAAGGGAACACCTACCTGTAAACTGTGTATAAATACAAATCATTTCAATCTATACTAAGGAACAATGTGTGTATTAGTCTTGAGGAGCTCGACGCTTTGTTTGATTGCTGACTTTACTTGGTATGTTGATGTGGCAAGTTGGTGCACAAGCCCATTTTGACATTATGCCAAGAAACAAAGTAATGTCATAATTTATTGAGTGCTTGGTTCTTAGGCTTAGCCTAAAATACCTCTTGGTAAAATATCCCATTTACTTTTTCCATAAAATATCCAAACGCTTTTTGGATTTATAAAAATAAATTTCCTTTATTTTTATAAAACATAACTTTTAGCCTCCTTTTACAAAACATATTTCATAAATTTTTGTAAACATTATTCATAATGAATAAATTTTCTCTATAAAATATCTCATTCTTAACCAAAATCCTTTAACTTTTTCTCTTTTGCTCAAAACACCTTTAGAACTTTCTCTTCTTGCAGACCTAGGAAATTTTTATAAATTGCTTAGTGGGAAGAATTTGAAAACCACCCGATCACCAATATATCTTAAAAGCAATTTGATGATAGCACTAACTTTCAGCAAAAATAAATAGTGCTAACATATTCCTTACTGGCATATAGAGATCAGAAAGAGTGAATTGACTGCTACATAATTCGAACTAAAACTTGGATAGTTGCTTCCTAGCTCATTGTAATCTACAATGAAGATTGAAAGTGAAGAGAGGAGAAGGGGGATGGAAACTTGGAGTGCATCACCCTAGAGGACTGAGGCTCGTCACTTAGTATGGAAGCCAAGATTCACATAACATCAAAAAAATAACAAACCAAACTGAATAATGGAGTTGTAATTATCCTTAATTAGACCTTGGATGACTTGTTGAACAAGTCCATCACCTGTTGAGCAAGTTGTCACTTGCTAAAACCTAACCCCAATCATGAATTCTCCCTCCTTGAGGAAAATAACATGTATGAGTCGTGTATTATGTTTCCATGTCCTAAACTGTTCATAAAAATAGAAATTGCGCCCTACTTTGGCCCATAGTTTCCTGCTTTTACCTTGATTTCTTTTCATGCACTTTCTACTTTTGTATATGCTCATCAGAATAGAAATTTTTCCCTCCTTTGGCCCAGAGTTGCCTGCTTTTACCCTGGTTGATTTTCTTGCACTTTTTGATTTTGTAACTATTGGATTTTATTTATTTTTGTTAGTTTCCATTTTTTTCTGACTACTTTCTTTTGCCAATTTATTTTTGACATCTTAGGCAAGTTGAGTTGCCCCAATGCACCCTCCTTGACATGGAAACTAATTTCCACATATTATTTACATTTTAATTAATAATGACATAAAAATAATTCATAATTGGAAACTAACTTAGTATAAGCCTCCTAAGTAATAATTTAACAAAATTCCCTAGGTACATTCATTAATGTCACTTTTGATCCCCTAGGTGTTTGGCAAGGTTAACACATTCAATGTCCTTCTAGGAAGGGACATTACAGTATTTTTACTCTCTTCCTCAACCAAGTATTATAGGTGACCTCATCCCTCTCCTTATATAGGTAAAAGTTGCAATCCAAGTTATATCTGTATTTTAATCCTTGTTTATCTATAGGTCTGTTGAGGAGGTCACGTCATGACTTGTTTATTACTGATACTCTTCCATTGCATCACATTGGCACGCAAATTCTAGTTCATGACTAGAGTTCCTTAGTGTTTTTTGTAGTTACTTAGGGATTAATTGGTTAATGGGTTGATAGTTTCTACTCTTGGGTTGTGTTAATAATTTTCAAAAGACTTCTGAGAAAAATCACAATTGTCCATTTAGTTTTACCAAGATTGACCTTGGAACAAAGAGGGTTATCACTGAAAAATACAATATTTTTTGTTGAACTATGTGTTGATTGTACATGCATGTTAAGAGTTTGTGGTTGTGCAGTATTTTATTATTTCAGTTCATAAATAGATGAATGTATATGTATGCAGTGCATTTACATTGATAGGTATTTATGAGGAATACTTGTAATACCTAGAGATCATCTGAAGGAAGTTTGAGACTTGCATCCTTCAAAATTAATTTGTATGCTTTGCAAGGACAAAAACAATCCTAAATTGTTCACAAAGATCAAACATCTTCCAATTGTGTCTCATGGACTAGCATGGAGTCTCATATCCATTTAAGAGTCTTTTATTGATAACCAATAGATGAAAAGTATCTTTGGCCTCTTTTTCATTCTTCCCCTCATAAAACCTCCTTCTACATATATTGCAGTGGTTGTACTGAATTTGGTTCATGTTGCAAGGGAAAGGTCGCCATTCACTTAACACTCTAAACTTGAGTGCATCAAAACTTCCTCTATTTATGATGTGTATCATCTAGAAAAGGGAAATTATTCCAAATAAGAACCAAATACAAGATGCTTCAAAAGGCAGCCCCAAGTTTTTATATTCCTAGAGTTTTTTGCAATGCATGTAAGTTTTAATGAGTTGGCCTCTTTAATTTGTAACATGCAACCTCACAATAAATCAAAATGACAAAATAATAACTAACTAAAATGTTCAACAAGCTAGAAAAGCAAGATCGAAGTACTAGTTATGGTATTATTAGAATCAAGGTCAAACGAATACATAGGACATAATTATCTAATGTTGCTAAGAACTTCAAATAGGACAAGTTTGAAATACTGAAGGTTCACCTCAGATTCTCTCACCAAGAAGTAAGAACTTGAATTTCCATATAAAATATAAATAAAGTCATAAATTCAATCTAGGAATTATTATATAGTACTACATGACAATAATTTCTGAAGCACATGATTGTGATTAGACTATAGCTATATTTTCTAGTTTTTCCTTCTTAGTTCTTTTCTAATTATTAGCCTTGGCAATACAATACAAAAATGGTTTCACCTCTATCCAAGGGTCCCATATAAGCATTCACTTTATTAATATAAAGTACATGTTAGAACAGAAAGAGAAGTTACCTCCATTTGGACATTCAAGTAATTTAGCAATTTAAGAAACTGTTTTTGATTCACCTCAATTTATTTTCTCCTAAACTTACCCTGAAGCACAGAAATACAATTCCTGCAAATACAAGTAGTATCAAAATATTGAATGCAATATTTAGGGACCTTGCACTACATGATGGGAATTGGGATACCCATAGTGCAATTTCCATTGCATATAGCATAGGAACCACACTTCAGTGGTATTTCAATAAAAAATTATCTTCCTTATGTTGTTGGAGGTTTTAGCTCCCTATTAGGAGAGTTTACTTTTGGCATTGTTATTACCACCCAATCCTTCGAATAATTTTGTAGAAGTAATTACCACGCATTGCTTCCCTCATGCAATCCTCACAACTCATTTGTGAATATATTCTCTCATCCCTTTCCGGTGCTTCAAATACATTAAAGTGGCATTGTTATTTTTGACATAATTTCATAGAAGTAAGTACCACCATGTGCTTCCCTCTTTCAATCATCATAGCATCTGAGTAATTTCAGATGTTGTGAATGGTTTTGATGTAGTTTTGTTGAGTCTCTATGTCTCAAGAGATCATTGTAGTGCTCTTCCCATTATCTAGATATAGACAATGATAATATTTTTACAAAACATGAAGAGTTTCCTAGATGTCAAAATGACCAGCAATCTTGGAGTAATGTGAATCTGAAATAACCTTCTTGCATTGCTCACCAACTAGAACACATAAATGTTCAAGGTGAAAGTTCAATTAATTCTTAAAACAATGATTTGTAACTGGATTACCTATGTGATATCTTGGTATATATTTGTATAAAGTGGGTTCCTTGTCAAAAAGTATCTATAAAAGTTATAAGTGTGTTGAGTAGTGTTGAGTGATAAGTAGTTGAGTAGTGTTGAGTAATGTTGAGTGATAAGTAGTTGAGTAGTTTTGAGTAGTGTTGAGTAGTGTAGTGTTGAGTAGTGGAGTAGTGTTGAGTAGTGTTGAGTGATAAGTAGTTGAGTAGTGTTGAGTAGTGTTGAGTAGTGATAAGTGAGAAGTAGTGAAGTAGTGTTGAGTAGTATTGAGTACTAATAAGTGATGAGTATTATAAATGTGATAGATGATATTTCCATTGGTTTATTGATTGTACAATGTCATACAACTACTAGTTATATGTTGAGTAACTTCAAATGTTGTGAATTGTTTTGATGTAATTTTGTTGATTTTCTAGGTATTAATATATTCATATTCTATGTGATTGCACTACTATCCAGGTCTCCATTTATGACCATTAATTTGTCTATGGATATAAGGAAATGATTTTATCACCTTGACCGTGTAGTGCACAATAATTAGACAATGTTAGTGAAAAGGATTGGAATTAATGGTTGTTACTTTCGTACTTGCAATAGTATTGTATATATAACAAATTTGAAATGATTTATTCCATTATACTTGAAATCTGAATCGATGAAAAAAAATTGCATGATGATTAAATCACATGCAAAGGAATAGTATTAGAGCAACAAAAAAGGAGAAGGCCTCATGAACAATTCCCTTAATGATTCAATAAGTTTTTTTGCATCTTTCTATATGCTCTTAATACAATCAGATGACTGTGTAGTGAACAATGATTATGTTGTGTCAATGAATAGGATTGAAATTAATGGTTGTTGCTTTTGTACTTGCAATAATATTGTATATATCACAAAAATTGAATTGATTTATTCCATTGTTCATGGACTCTAAATCAAAGATGAATATTGTTTTTTGCATGATGATTGAATCACATGCAAATCAACTATATTAGCGCAGTAGAAAAAGGAAAATCCCTCATGAATAGAGATCCTAATGATTTAGTAAGCTATTTTTGCATCTTTTAATATGCTCTTATTACAATTGCTTTGCTAATTGTTGTGCTTTTAAATGTTGTTCAAGAATATTTCTATTAATTATTTTTTGCATGATGAAACCAAATGCATAACAAAAAAAAAATTGTCGCCACTTAAACTTGCCACAACTATCAAAATTGATGATGCCCCACAAAGGTACATTGGATGATAGTGAGAGCAGTAGTGATGAACGGATCATTGTTGTGGAATATGCAATTGCAAAATCACTTGATGTTGCGAAATTAGCCTCGGGTATATGTGGCGATATTCCAAATATTAAAAAGGTGAATGCTAAATATCATTATAATATAATTGTTCTTTTGGATAAAAATTTATTGATTGCATTCTTTACTTGACTATTGAAAGCTTAATATAACATTTATCTTATGTTGGATATTTTTTTGCATGATGAAACCACATGCTGAGAAATTATATGAAAGGAAATCAAAAATAAAAAGTCCATTTGGATAGTGATGATGATCATGAGGATGCACAGGACATGGACATTCATAGTGCTATGAAAGTACTAGAGGTGATTGCAATGCTAAATATTAAAATATAATTGATGTACTATTTTTCATATCTCAATATATATAATGACTTTATGATAAATATTAGAGTTTGATTGCTCTTGTAAAAGCTTTTTTCAAATTTCAATATAATCTGGTTTTTTTTGCAGAAATTTGTTAGGGTTAACCTTGACTAGAGAATGAGTCAAAAGTGGTTTAGGTCTAGATCATGGTTTTGGAACATGGTTTCTTGTATCCCTATTGAATGTAATAAATTCTTTATAAGGATTGAGGTGGCTAGCTCACTTGGCCCGATTGGCCTGTTTTGGCCATGTAATTAAGATCTTCATTGGTGCTAGTTTTCCCCACATGGGGTTTTCCATGGAAAATTTATGTGTTTGTATGGTTGCTTGTGATTTTTCTTATTCTCGCTAATTATATTTTATTTATGCTTGTAATTCCTATCAACCTGTATCAGATCCATGGTTTCACCTGGTTGTGCCCGTTGAATGTCGCAAGTGTGCATGCAGAGGTGGATCCTTGTGGATTTGGTCTACGTGGGGAGGATTGAGGTGGCTAGCTCACTTGGCCCAATTGGCCTGTTTTGGCCATGTAATTAAGATCTTCATTGGTGCTAGTTTTCCCCACATGGGGTTTTCCATGGAAATTTTATGTGTTTGTATGGTTGCTTGTGATTTTTTTTATTCTCGCTAATTATATTTTATTTATGCTTGTAATTCCTATCAACCTGTATCAGATCCATGGTTTCACCTGGTTGTGCCGATTGAATGTCGCAAGTGTGCATGCAGAGGTGGATCCTTGTGGATTTGGTCTATGTGGGGAGGATAGATTATTGTTGCTGGAGGCATACCAAAAATTGAACAATTATTTGAAAATATCACCATGAGGATGAGAACCAAAGAAGAAGAGCCACTTTGTGTGTTGTAGATGTAGAATAAATATCCATTACTGGCGCATAAATTGTGAGTTTTATTAGTGTTCAAGGAGATGCAC
>LPNX010362847.1:4600-66733 GCA_001517045.1 Pseudotsuga menziesii | reverse complement strand
TTTTATTTTTTTAATTTCATTATTTATTTGAAATTGAATTATTCTTTTATAGTACTATTCATTTCAATTTTAATTATTGGGTTTGTTTGGATTAATTTCTTATAGCATAGATGCAAACATATAATGTAATATTTAATCATCCATACATTTAATTACCAATGTACCATTTCACATGTAACATTTGACAGAAAAAAATAATGCAATTGAATAAAAAAATATATTTTATTATACATCAATATTAGTGCCTTTGTCATACAAAATAGGACAACGTAGAGATAACAATAATAAAAATGTCAGCATGCATGTAATTGTTACACTTATTGCTAACCCATTGCTTTTCAATTCAGACAGTATGTCTAGTACATTATTATACAAAATTTCTAATTTTGACAAACAATTATTTCAAAATATACAGCAAGCTACATCAACTTCCATTAACATCAAAATTAAATATGGATCATCATTCTTTGCTAGAACTATTATTGATACTCGAACCACTTGCATCAATTGGGTTATTTGGTTGAATGTTCTGTTCATTGGCACGACTATTTTCCTCTTATTCAGCTTCCATCTGCAAACATAAAAATAAAGTGCACTGAGTGTATCTACATTGTTGAGAATAATGACAAATAAAATAGATAGTATACATGAATGTAAATTGAAAAGAGACGTACCTGCATCGTAATAATTGAGTCATGAATGATGCACATTTTTTCAAATCCATATCTCATGCCATCCATCAACAAGTCTTCTATTGGATTCACTCCATAATTTTTTTCCTACAAGTTTTATGCCCCATCACAAATCATAGATTTAATATTTTAAGATTCCATATGCTTATCTAGATATCATTAGTATTTAATTCATTTTCACAACAATAGCATATGCAGGATCACTGAAAGAAACACAAACACAAGATAGACACGGATTTATCCTTGGAAACCTTGCAAGGGAAGAAAACCCAGCAAAACTTCCTCTATATAGATGTATCAAAATTACAATGACAAAACCCCAAACAAGTGCTCCTTCTCCTTGTAGATATGTCTCTCTCTCTTGTATGCGCTATACACAACAAAGTGTGTGCGTCCAAATGAGGAGCACACCTCTTCTATTTATACTTTATCTTCCACTTGACTTTTTCCCTAACTAGTTCGACCCCAACAAACTTACTGGGCCAACTTAACTAGGAGGACACAAAACAATATAATATTATATTCAGGAGGGTTCTATTGACCCAAATTACAACATAGGTTTTATCTCATAACTCTATGATGACCAAACACAATAATAACATCCCGGTAGAGGAATAAAACATCTCTCATAGATTACAACAATAAAATACATTTAGAATATTCTTCAAAGTTACAATATTTCAACACTCCCCCTTAACGAGAAGGGTATTCTATGGAAAACAACAACATCAAATGTAGGAGCAAGAAGAGAGAATATTTAACAACATCAAGGTGATACATCTATATGTCATCAAAAAATTTCTTCAACAATAATTAGCAACTGGAATAGTTACTGGAGCACTTTCAACATCTTCAGTACTGGAGCATTATCTTCTATATCACTGAGACTTCATCTTTGATCTTCATCTTCTGCAGCACTTGATCACTCGATCATCTACAACAAAACTTGACCTTTCGATCAGCAACAACATCATCTTCTACAGCAACACTTGATCTGTCGATCAACAAAAAAATCATCTTCTGCAACAACACTTGATCTCTCAATCAGCAATAACATCATCTGCAGCAACATAACCTGCAACACACATGATATAATTATGGGATGATCAATCCCTATCAATTTATGACATAATTCCAAGGATGATGCAATCTTATCCACATCACAGAGACAAGAGTCTGCAGATCACTTTAGGAATAATGTCCAGGGATGATACAATCCCACCACAACACATAGACAAAAGTTTGTGGATCACTTTAGGACTAATGTCCATGGATGCTACAATCCCACCACAAAACGGAGACAAAATTCTATGGGTCACTTTAGGAATAATGTCCAGGGATGATACAATCCCACCACAACATGGAGATAAATGTTTTTGGGTCACTTTAGGACTAATTTCCAGGGATGATACAATCCCACCACAACACGGAGATAAAAGTCTGCAGATCACTTTAGGACTAATGTCCAGGGATGATACAATCCCACCACAACATGGAGACAAAAGTCCGTGGATCACTTTAGGACTGATGTCCAGGGATGATACAATCCCACAACAACATCACATCACTGCTTCCCCTTTCGAGGAAGGTCCTTCCGGACTACACCAAGCTTGTCATGAAAGTATTCAAACTTTACTCCAGATAGAGGATTAGTCAACACATCAACAACTTTATCATCAGTACTCATATATAAGAGCTTAATAGCTCCCTTTTGTACCATATCTCGTATGTAGAAATACTCTATTTATATGTGCTTTGACTTATCATGAAACATTCGGTTCTCCATCGTCTTCATGCAACTTTGGTTATCACATAGAATCACTGTGGTATCCAACTCCACATCAAATAGACTTGACATGAACTTTCGAATCCATATGGCTTCACAAATAGCAGAACAAGATGCTATATACTCTGCTTCAACTGTGCTAAGAGAAACATTGAACTAATTCATGTTAAAACATGAGATCATGGCAGATCCCAGACAATAACATCCACCTAAGGTTCTCTTTCTATCTAAGACACTTCCATCCCTATCTGCATATGTATAAACATACAATCTGTAGCCATGATCTCCAACATAGTATAGACAAAAGTCTATCATACCTTTTAGGTACCTCATTACATGCTTTGCAGCTATCAGGTAACACGTATAGGATTAGCTAGATACTAACTTAGGGTGTTCATAGCAATGCATATATCTGGCCTGGTATTCGTCAGATACATCAACAACCCAATAATCTATCTGTACTAATTCATATCCACTAATTCTGATGATTCATCAGTTAACAACTTCAGGTTGGTATCCATGGGTGTGTCCATGGATTTACATTCCAACATATAAAATCTTTTTAAGATTTCCACAACATACTTTCCCTGGTTGAGAAAGAGTCTTTCTGGGCTCTACCGCACTTCTAGACCTAGAAAATAGTGCATCAATCCAAGGTCTTTCATCTCAAATTCTTCAACGAGATTCTTCTTGCACCCTACAATATGTTTCTCATTTCCTGTCAGAAATAAATCATCCACATATAGCAATAATATGACAGGTTCATCATCCATATCCTTAAAGTAAAGGTTAGGGTCAACTTTACTTTGGTAAATCCCAAGCTCATCAAAAAAGTATCTATCCTTCGATACCAAGCTCTAGGATCTTGCTTCAATCCATACATATATTTCTTCAACTTACATACATGATTATGTATGTCTTCAACTTCAAATCCTTGTGGTTGCTCTATGTACCCTTCCTCCTCAATAACACCATTCAGGAAGGTTGTCTTCATATCCATCTGGTGTAAAATCCACTTCATCATGGATACAAGTGCCATGATGGTTCTAATGGAAGTGTGCCTTGCTACTAGCACAAATGTCTCTTCATAATCAATTACCTCTTTCTGAGAGAATCCCCTGGCCACAAACCTTGTGTTGTATTTCTCAATACTCCCATCAGTTGCATGCTTTATCTTGTAGATCCACTTGGAAGATACCACACTTTTTCCTTGTGGTTTGGGAACTATATCCCAAACATCATTCTTCTTTATATATTGGTATTCTTCCATCATTGCTTCCACCCATTATTTCTTATGCCAATATCTTCTTCATAACTGGTAGGTTCTTAATCTACAAGATCACACATTAAAGCCACATAACTGGAAAATGGATTTGACTTCTTGTTTACTCTTGTGTGTCCTTATGGAGATCCATACTTCTCTGCTTCTTTATAATTTCTCTTACACAAGCAATATTTCTCTTTCATAATATATTCACAGTAGGAAGTTCTTGAGGTTCTAGTATATCATGGTCCTATGATGTTTCTTCTTCGTGGGAGGGTACAACTTATATATATACATCTTCATGATGGCATTTTGTGGATCTCTTGAGAGTTGCTTCTTCATTAAACGTGACATCTCTACTAATCTGCATGTGATGGAATCCTAGAATGTATATTTTGAAGGATTTGGAAACTTCAAGGTATCCAAAAAATATTCCCTTCTTTCTGGAAGGGTCCAACTTAGTTCTCTTTTATTTTGGTATGTGAACATATACTGGGGAACCAAATATCTTGAGGTGGCTCAATTCAGGATTCTTTCCTATGAACATTTATTCTAGAGTCTTGAATCCAAGGGAACTATGGGATAATATATTATGTACATAAATTGTAATCCTTGTTGCTTCATCCCATAGATGCATTAGAATATCTTGATCATGTATCATTATCTTCATTGCTTCCATAATGGTCCTATTCTTTCTTTCTATAACACCATTCTGTTGAGGATTGTAGGGAGTGGTTAGTTCCCTCTTGATTTCATCTTCTTTATCAAAAGGATTCAAACTCTTTTTAAGTGTATTCTCCACAATTATTTGTTATGAGTGTCTTGATTCTTCTTTCAGAATGATTCTCTATCAAGGCTTTGAATTCCTTGAATTTTCCAAATACTTCATCCTTTATTTTCAAGAAATATATCCATGTCTTTCTTGAATAGTCATCAATAAATGTAACATAATATTCATAACCACTCAAATATGTGGAGGGAATTATACCACATACATATGAAGGAATTAATTCCAACGTACCTTTAGCCTTTGTTTCACTCTTCGGAAATGGATTCTTGATATTCTTTCCCTTTTCACATCCTTTGCAAGTTCCTTCATGGTCGATCTTCAAATATGGTAAGGATGTCACTACTTTTCTCACATAGGGTAGTGCTTTGTAGTTGATGTGAGCAAGCCTCCTATGCCATAATTCACTTGTGCTAGTGGTCTCATGAACAAGGGATGTTTCTGAATGTCCCTTGAGCTTATATAGGTCTCCTCCTTCTTCACCAATGACAATTGCATCTTCAATTGATTTTCCTTTCGGCCACATAAGTACTTTTCCATCTATGAATGCAACCCAATATCCTTTCTTATCTAATGTTGAGATAGAAAGTAAGTTCTTCTTCAAACCTTGTACATGTAAGACTTCCTTCATCTTCATGGGGGTTTTAGAATCAAGCTTGTAACTTGCTTCACCAACTCCTTTGATAGGATATTGATAGTCATATCCTAGTGATACCTTCTGATTATAGTTCTTCTCTTCAAGTTTTGACAGTGGTTTCTTTTGTCCTATCATGTGATTTGAATCACCACTATCAATAAGCCATGTATCTTCTCCAGGTGTCATAGACCGAGAGAGTGCAAAGAATAATACATACTCTTTTGCATATTCTTATTTTTCTTGTTATCTTCAACGTCCTTCTTCCTCTTATTCTTCATCTTCATCTAGGTGTGCATTATGTCTTTTGTTGTTCCTCTTCTTGTATTCTTCTTTCTTCAATGGACAATTTCTGGAAATGTGTCCTATCTTGTTACAATTGAAACATTAAAAGTTGGAGTAGTTTTTCCCGTGATTATTTCCTCTTGTCCTTTGGAACTTCTTGGAGGTTGAGACTCCTTGTGGCTTTCCTTCTTGAAGTTAGATTGACTTCTTCCTCTTTTAGTATGGGTGGATAGGGCTTGATCATATTCTTTAAATAGAGCTTCTCTATTGGCTACTCTAGCCTCCTCTTGGATGCAATCTTCCCATACAATGTCAAACTTCATGCTTTCCTTTCTGGCACACATAGTATGGATGAAAGAATACCAAGGTCTAGTGAGACAATTGAGATCAGTCATAACTAGCTCATCTTCATCAAGGAAGTCTCCAATGGATCATAGTTGCTCCTTGAACTAGGAGACCCTTGTGAAGTAATCTTTGATGGATTCTCCTTGGCTCATCTTGGTACTCTTCACTTGAGATGTAAAATTCATATTTATATTGATGTTCCTCCCTTCATATATTCTGGATAGGGAAGAATACATCTCCTTCGGGGTCTCTTTGGATGACACTTGAGGAATAAAGTGATCTTTGATAGAATCAATAATGATCTTTATTGCCGTAATCAGATCCTTCTTGTGCTTTTCCTTAACTTCATCCTCTTCAGGTTATGCAACTTATTTATTGATGTATATGTTAAGATCATTCTCTCTAAGAATGAGGCAAATTCTATATTTCCATGCTCATAAATTCTCTATTCCTTCTATCTTGTCCTCAAGCTTAGTGCTCGAGGCCATCTTATCTAAGAGGTCACTAAAAAATGAAATTTATCAAATTGCAAAACTGACCTTATCGAGAGACGTGCTTTACTGAGGCAAGTTGATTGGTACACTTGGTTTCTAGAGATTCCAAATCTTCACTTCTCAAAATTTACTTGCAAGATTCTAATCTACAGTTTCTGCAGTTTTTTGGTTTTCTGGTCCAGAGCCAAACTTGGGTTTGACTTTCCCGAAGATATACCCACTCAAAATTTTTGATCCAGGGCTCAATAGATGCACTCTAGGGAGGTGCAATTTTCTATGCAATCAGATCTCCAAAATTCCAACTTTGACAAAAACTCTAATTTCTTGCTAGAGGGAGAGGAGAGAGAGTTTCACCTTGTGAAAGTTGTCCTATTCAGGCTAGATCTGATACCATGTTAAGATTCCATAAGATTAGATAGATATAATTAGTATTTAATTCAATTTCACAACAATATCATATGCAGAATCACTAAAAGAAACCCAATCACAAGATAGACACAAATTTATCCTGGCAAACCCTTTAGGGAAGAAAACCCAGCAAAACTTCCTATGTATAGATGTATCAAAAGTGAAAAGATAAAACCCCAAATAGGTGCTCCTTATCCTTGCAGATATGTCTCTTTCTCTCTCCTATGCGCTATACACAAGTGAGTGAGTGTGTCCAAATGAGGATCAAAACTCTTCTATTTATACTTTATCTTCCACTTGAGTTTTTCCCTAACTAGGTCGGCCCCAACAAACTTACTGGGTCAACTTACCTAGGAGGACTAAAAACAATATAATATTATATTTTGGAGGTTTCTATTGACCCAACTTACAATGCAGGTTTTACCTCATGACTCTATGATGACCAAACACAATAATAACATCCCGACGGAGGAATAAAACATCTCTGATAGATTACAAGAATAAAATACATTTAGAATATTCTTCAAAATACAATATTTCCACATAATATAAATGATTTTTGTTGTTTTATTAATTGTAAAATGAGAGAAGTAAAACAATATAGATACTTACAAAATTAACAATTAATTTTTTATACGTCAACATATACTCACAACCCTTGCTTAACCCAATGTCAAACAATTGTTCCAATGTTTCCTTTTGTATGTTAACACATGTTTGAAGACATACAAGGATTGGCAGTGAAAATATATATATATATAGAAATCACAACAACTACGAAATCTTAAATTCTTATAAGGAAATCACAAATACTCACAAACTTTGCAATCAACCCCTTTTTTCCTTGTCATCATGTCTTGTGTGCTATCTGGGTTCCATTTTGTTTTGTTTTATGAATTAACAAAACAATTGAAAATGAATATTTAATGTTGAATTAATTAATGAGATTTACATAATCCTAAGAACCAATGATTTCATACATTTGAAGCACATTGTTGTTGATATTGCTCCTCTTTGTATGCAACTATGTCTATTTACGTGACCATCTCCTTGTACACTTTTTTAGACACTCCTACTGGCACATTTCGCATATCACCTCTTTCATCCTTTAGTATTTTCATAATCTTTCTAGAAATGTAAAATGACTACATTAAACGATTTATTTGTTGATATGAAAAAATAAATAATATAGCAGGATTAAAATTATTGAAGGAATGACACTTTTTTAATGATTCTTTTTTCTTGTTATATGTTTTTCTCATTGACCATTTCTTTGGGAACACCTCTTGTAGTTTACATATGGCCTAATTTTTAGAATCATTTGATTGGTTTCTATATTGTAAGTGAAAAGTACATATGTGCGTTCTTTCCATTGTATCCTTCATAGTATTATAAAATTATTTTCCCCTTCTAATAACTTCCATCCCCAATCGAGATGAGCTAAGGACCAATTGATTATCATTTACATCTTCCATAAAAGTAATTTCTTATGATGACATTGACTTCTGTTGCTATTAGTACGTACGTAATATTCAACATATTTGAATTGGATTATTTGAAACATATCAGTGAATAATCATAGGTACATTATTACTAAAATTTGAAGAAATAATTCATATTGACTTCTTTTTTATTCACCTGATTCATCCCTCTACAACATTTCCATCAACGTTTTATGCTCTTTTAGAATTAGAGTGGTAAGAATCTTATCGAGCTTCCTCATCTTTTGGCTCTACATGTCACACATTAACAAATACATATTAATGAATTTACAAATAAATTAATTTAAACACAGAATTTAATTAGAACTGCTTGTCATTTTTGTAATCTTGGATATGCTTCTGCCATGTTGACTAAATTTTTTGTTCACTATACTCATACCGTGCATTTTTATCATTAAATATCCTTTACCATTAAATACATAAGATATCAATATATTATTCAAATCAATTACAGACCTTCAAAACATAAAACAAGTATGATTCCATGTGTTTTATCAAACTAAACACACCAATGCATAGATACACATAGACGTACTGATGAGTTATACCAACGTAGATGCACCGATGTTTTATGCCAACACAAGTGCACCATGAACAACTAAAACGTAAGTTATCATTTTATTGAAATAAAAACAGGTGTGACATATTCAGTGTTATATTTGTATAAAGGCACGGATAACATAAAAAAACAAGAAAACAATGTGTGTCTCGTGTCGTTATCAGTGCACTATAACAATATGTGCACCAATGCATTTTGTAAAAACAAATCCACTGATTTTGACGCATTCATTTTTTTCAAAAATATTTAAAATACAAAATAAAAAAATAAAAAACTTTAGAGGGTTGACATAGTCACATATTCAATCCAAAAAATGGTCTCATTTCTCCCTACGATTTCTATATATATTCACAAATTCAACAAATCTAAAATCCCTAAAAGGTGAAATCATAATTGTGCGAAACAGTAAAGCAATTTAAACCCTAATGTAAAATTTTGCAGCCACGACAAACGAAAAGTTGCAATGAGAAAATAAGGGTTGCAACATTAAAGGTACATATGGAGTTTTTTTTCTAATTATAATTAAATTCTAAATAAGATAATAAGATCAACAATAATATTTACATACTCGAAATTTTTACTATGCAAGTTTTTGTTTCATTCACCATACCTCACAAATTTCAATCCTCAGAATAGTCAAGTTGCTCCAAACACCTTCCGCGTAAGTCTTTGTTCCAAAGCTATCCCCTGATTGGCAAAAGAATGATTAATGTTTAGGTTTTTGGCTTTTAAACACACTTTAAAATTAATTTTTGAACTTAAAATTGCCGCCATTTTTTCAATTTAGGGAAAAAATAGCTTTTGCGATTTTTTTAATTTTGAATTTTCAACGGTTCAGTGCACCCGTGTTCGTGATGCACTGGTGCGGTAATTACTAAAACACGCTGAACTCCTACAACTTCAAAAAAATATCATCACTCGGTGTGGGTATACTTATGACACACCAGTGCACTTGTGTTTACAAAACACACCGAAAAGAAAGTTGGTGTAAAAATGCATGTATAATTATGTGCTACCAAATGCAGTGGATATTTTCTAATACGGTGGATTTTGTGGAGGTTATTTCATGGTGTGTTTATCTTTTTTAAACACTGGTATTCCGCTACTTTAAAAAAATCTCGTTCATCGGCGTGTGTATACATATAACTCATCTATGCGCTTTTTTTTAAAACGCACCGTAGCATAATTGTGTATATACCAAATGTAGCGGATATTTTCTCGAGTGGTATTTTGCATAGATTCTTCATGATGCATTTATCATTGTTAAGCACCGATGCGTTTAGACTGTGTGAGCGCACCGGTGCATCTATAGTTGAAAAGATGCATCGGTTAAATTTTTAAATGCTAAGTTTTTGTGGGTCCACTACTATATATTCATCTCAAATTTTGTTTTAGTATTCAACCACACCAATTACAATATTCCATAGTATATATATGTTGCTTAAACTCACCTTGTTCTTGCAAAATGGTTTCCAAACTATATTGGAAGTTAGATTGTAATATAGTTCTTGAAAAACAATTAGGACTGTACAGAGGTATATTATTGATTCTTGATTTCAATCAAATGCACAGAGAAAAATTTGTAGTATCAAATGGCCAATTCTTCAGATTCCAATTCATTCCATCATGTTCAAAGTTCGACGAGTTCTCCCTTTCCATCCCCAGTAAGTTTAGGTTTCATATATATTTTGACTATTTATTTGAATTTATGTTACCTATCCATGTGAACCTAAATATCAATTTATTCTTTATTGTAGAATCCCAATTCAGGTTCGAGTTCATATGCATAAGAAATTCCACTGGTTTGAAAACACTGTAAGCTCTTATCTGAAGAAAGATACCGCAAGCAGTTCATAGATGAATGAGTAGTCGCTTTTCCCTGCAAATTGTAACATGTCGTCTTCAAGTCACAATCCTAGTTCATCAACGGTAATTCGTCATGAGCTAGAACTCTTGTATGACACCCTAGTACTTTGTTGTTGTTCAAAGTTTCAAGAGTTGAAGGAGAACCCTCGGTGTGTCACACTCACCTATTACACCAATGATATATTACCTAATTTTTGTGGTTTAATACCCCTACTACAGTAAAAAAATCCAATAGCTGATATAAAAAAGACATGTAGGAACATTTCCCTATGCTCTTTTCTAAAAAAGTTGGAATCCAAAACAACTATGTCTCATCCTAAATTAACAAACCCCTCTGGTTATGTTCAATCAATTGAAAGTTATAGTGATGCAAAGTATGATTTGAATGCCACCCAACCCATCTCTACTAGAATATCCAAAATTTTGCATGAGTTGAGAGAAAAACTATCCAAGTACACACCGAGGTCCGTCCAATTGTTGTATGGTAGAGATGATTTCTCCATTTCTATGAAGTTTCAAAGTAAATACCAAACTTCTTACAACTACTCTTTGTATGGTGCTTAGTCGACTTCTCTACTTGTGCCTGATGTTAGGATCAAATTCTACTTTTGTGGTAATTGTTTTATGAATGCAAAGTATAATATTGATGCTACAAATATTGGGTTGTTTATCCTTTTACATGTACTTTTTCCTTCCAAATAATTAGTAGAACTTATGTCATTTTGCGGTCCTATATATTGTGAATTTGATTACTTGAATAATGTTAAATACAAGCATAGAATTTACATGTATAGTATGTGCACGAATGGTTATGTTTTTGGAAACTTTAATAGAAAGAACCTATTATATATAATTGTTCATCCACTCACTCATGGGAATATTGAAGGGTTCATAAATAGTTCTAGGTTCTCTTTATTTTCTGCAAATTGTTCATTTGAGGAACACTTCAATGACTAGGAGTTCTTTAAGAAAAGGAAAGCATCAAAAATTTGTTGGTGTACATGCAATAAATAATTGGTCTCCAGGTGACGAGTTGTTAATAAACTACAAATTTCGTAGACCACCAATTGTTCATCAGATACGTCTCACATTGGGATTACCCTTAAACATTCCCTTGGGGCATAAGACAAAGAAACATTAATTAATTGTATTTGTCAATTTACAATGGGTTCCATGTTAATATATTGCTCAGTTTGAAATTATGTTTTATAAACTGTTAATTTAATTTATAAATTGAATTTGAAAATGTGTTTCTCAATTTTAAATTTTTATATTCAATGTGGAATTGATGTTAATTTATCGTTCAATGTCAACGTTTGCTTTATAAATTGTTTGTAGCTTATCATTTTCTATTGGGAATGATTCTTGTGCTTCTATAATAATTGTGTTGTATAATAATAGATCAAGCCAATTGCATTGTGCTGACTAACATCAATGATGTATTGTTCAATATTTTTTAAATAAGTATTATGATGATGAGCAACCTGCCTACCATCTTCCATTGCACCCCGGTACAATGTCAAATTGAGAGAAGGCTAAAAAAAGAGCACAATCCAGTACAATGTAGTGCATTTATACAATTCAAATGCACCATTTAATGTGCGCAGACATGATGTAAAAGCACCACGGTACTCTTAGTGGATGTCATGGAACCAAACACTAATGCGCTGATGTCCTTCGGATAATTGATTTTTTCATTTTAATGGTAATATTTACCGGTGCGTTTGATACAAATCCATGCACCATAAATTTGGTGTACTTATGTGTAATGAACGCACCAAATGGATACATATATTTTGACAAGAGCACCTGAACCCTAGCTACGGTCGCAGCCCATTCATATTTGATCCTCCAGCAAGGGCACAGTGGAGATGTGCAGGTGCAGGAAGGGAGAACAGCCCATTCCAAGGCTCTTATGCTTCTATCTAGGATGGCTTTGGAATCTCTAAAACACAGGAGGGCAGCCACATGCATGCACTGGATTGTGTCGCTGCCAGTTCCTCTTGCTTTGCAGTTCACAATGATCCCTCTATCTTATTGTATTGCCATAGACCAGACTACATAGAAATCAACAGATCTGAAGCATTAGATGAGAATAGGAGTGGAGGCGGTTCTGTTGGTCCAGAATAGCTATCTCGAGGTTTATATTTCGACAGATATAGTACTTTCTCTTTCTTTTCCCATTCGGGTGGTGTGCCCTCTTTTTTTTCCAATATCTCCTCTGAATTTGGAGTCAGGGTAGTCATTAACAGGTTTCATATTTTTATTAAATTGTCCTCTAGGAAGTCGATTTTGGTATGGGTTCATGGATCTGAATCAGTGGAGAATCTAAAAGTTGATCTAGAGCGAAGAGAGGGCTTTCCTAGAACCTATTTTTTTTCTTCATGAAGGTAAAGTGTTGTAGGAAGATTCCAGGCTGACATATTATCAAATCTACAAGAACTCAACTATTTTTTTGATGCATCGTCTGCGGGGGGAGCAGAAGGAAAAAGAGGACCCTCTGGTCCTTCGTCTTATAAGGAAGCAGCTTGGCCTAAGGGATCCCAGACAGCCGCCTCAACATCTCCCTAGAACAGTTTGTATTTTGTTGAAAATTTGGAATCCACACCAATCCTAGAGATCAAGAATCCACAGGTAAAACAACTTTTCAGTACACTACAATCTGTAGTTGTCATTTGTCGTTTTAATGGGTTTTGGCCCATATCTTTTGATCTACATCAATGGATTTTCACCAATTGGTCAATAAATTATCAAATCCTCTTATGTTCCAAGGGCTTCTTTGTAGTTCAGTTCAAATCCCAAGAAGATTACCAGAAGATGCTATCACAGTGACCTTGGTTTTGGGGGAGAGATTGGCTCTTCATAACCCCTTGGTTTCCTAAGTTTGATGCAAACTCCATGGTGGTAACCAAGATTCCAGTATGGGTGAGGTTGCCAAATTTACCTCTACCATTCTGGTATGATTTAGTATTGGAAGACATTGGCAATCGTCTTGGGATGTTTATCAACAGTGATAGCGACAGGAAAGAGCAGGGGGTATTTACTTATGCAAGAATTTGTGTGGAGATAGATCTCAGCAAAGGTCTCCTTAATAGATTACAGCTGAAACATGAATCCTTCAATTGGATTCAAAGTTTGGACTATGAAAATACTACTTTTAGGTGTATATTTTGTCATTTGATGAGTCACCTCCAAGACTCATGCCCTCTTCCTAAAAAGTTTACTAAGAAGAAAAAGGGGCAGACTACTAACCGTAAAAATTGGGAAACAGATTATGTTCTGCCTCTAGATGAGGATGAGGAGAGTGATGACAAAGATCAACTAGATCTAGAGAAAAATAAGGAAAATGTGATGAAATCTTAAACAGTTGATGCACAAACATAAGAAAAAAAGAACTATGGTGCGGAAACACTAACAAATGTTGTGAATCCTATGAATGTTTCTTTAAGTGGACTAAAGCATCCACATGAAACAAAAATTTCAGATTCTGATAAGGAACAAGTTATTGTCCAGCAATCAGGGAAGATGGCAGGTAAACAATTGATTGTAGCTGCCTCATCGCAGGAAGGATGGACTGAAGTGAAATCAAAGAAGATGGGGAAAAAAGGGAAAATATAGACTTATTTTAACCCTTGATTACTATGTCCTATGATGTAATATAGTTTTCTTTTTCTTATTCATAGACCATTGGTCTATTTTTTGACCGTGTTCTATGGCACTAGAGCCGATTGCTCGTAATGCATTTGCATCTACAAAATGTAATTTTGTTCACCTTGGTTGTAATAAATTATTCTTTTTTTCCAGGGAAAAAAAATGAACCCACCAAATATGAGTTAAGTTCTAAAATATATTTTACTATATGGTGGTGCACTACGAAAGTGTAGTGCACCGATATTACGATGTCTTCTATCCATTCAGCTCGCCTCGCCATCTTGTGCATCCTATAAGTTTTTAATTTTTTTTAATAGAAATAACAAATTAAGTCTTAATTGCAAAAATTAAACCGCTAAAAAATTAAATTGTCAAGTAAGAATTAAATTACATGTTGAACCGCGCGTCGAGGAGGCCGCATCCTGACTATGTATGGAGAATTTGATTTTTTCCCACCATTTGGAAAAATTCCAACTCAATTTAGCAGGAAATAAAAGTAAGCAATGTGTCAAGAGGGAGTGGAATGAGAACTGGTGGCAAGGAGTCTATGTGAGTTATGGACGACACCAGTACAGATGGCTCAGATGCACTATGGAGGGGTAAAAAATGGTTTTGATCACATGGTGATTTTCTTTTTATAAAACCCTTTTTTGGTGCGCCCAACAATTGAACACACTGGTACGTTGTAATTACACTGTCATACCACATGTAGGTTTTTAAATAAAATTTATTTATTAATTTTTAATTTTTAATGAATCCCAACCGATGCATTTTTGTTTTACAAGTCCACTAAGGAGTTTGTTAGTAATGAACGACCCACGTTTGGCATTATTTTTTTTAATCAATGTTTTTATTTTCATGGAGCTACATTGTTTTTAGGATATCTCAATGCATTAGGGTTTTAGAGACACAGGTGTGGTAACTTTAGCAAAACACGTCACTATGGTTTTAAAAAAAAATTGTTGTTTGTCATAATTTTTTTAAACACATGTTTTTTTGTCATGTGACATTTTTTTAGCGACACTGGTGCATTTTGGTTGTACATGCACCGATGCATCCATTCTTCCAAAATGCACGACATCGATTTTACAAACTTTCAGCCCTTTTTGCATAAAAAAAAATAATTTTCTTTTTGGACGGTGCAACTTTGTTTTCTTGTGCTCCCGGTGCATTTTTTCTGTAGACACACTAGTGTGGTAAGTCTACTAAAACGCACCTATTTGCGCTTAATTTTTTTAATTTCATATTTTTCACCGCCCGTCGTTCTTTTTTTGTCCATCCTAGTGCACTTATGTTAGATACACACTAGGGAATTTAGTTTATATATGGACAAGGTAATTTAGTTTAGAAATGCACCAAATAAAAAAACCTCTGCTACAACATCCGGTCGCTCGCTTCCACTACTTACCTCTGGTATAAATGGATTTTTGAGCTCTTTTTAGAGGAGCATATGTTATAACCTCTACTACATGGCCTTTTTCTTGTAGTGATTTCCTCTTGATCACACCTTTTGAATCACCCAAAATAGATATTCCAAGCAAAACTTATGTAAGTTTCAAGTTAACATACCTTTAAAAACCCTGGTTTGTAAGTTGTCTTGCTAGATGAGTTTTTTCTCTTGAATTATATTTGAAATTTAAAGCCCCTTGAGTATGAAATTTTGTTCTGTAGTAGCCTAGTGTGTCTTCTTTTCCATGCCATAGGTTTGAACAAATTTTGATGTTCTAAGAGAAATTTATAGTAACTTTCCCAAAACTTATTGTTTTGTCCCTTTCAAAATAGTGAATTTGTACAACTTGACATGTGTCTGGTTTTTGTTTTCTAATTCTATAATGTTTACTAAAAGCAATATGGTCAATCTTATTTATGATGCAACCTGTGGCACTCAATTTGTATCCCTCAATATTTTTATATAACAATTTTACCTAGAACACCTATTTGATACTAGCTTTTGGACTAGTCAAAAACCCTAACCTCCACATATTTTTGTTAGTTTTTCTAATATAATTCAAAGATTAGGATATTTATCTGAAAGAATAACAAGCACAACAAGATGCATAAGATAGAGCAAATACACAAGACACGGATATTTTCCTCAGGGAAACCACAAAGGACAAAACCCTGCAAACTTGCTCAGAATAATTCTGTCACTAAGACAATATCACAAGATGGAAAAACCCAAGAATAAGAAGTCTTCTACAACTCTCTCTCTCCTCATGCAAACTTGAGTGAGTGAGTGTGTCTCTAAATGAGGGAGGGTTCCTCCCTATTTATACACATCAAGTGACTAACCTAATAACTTGACTGGGCCGACCTCTTACCCTAACAGGGCCGACTTCACCTAGGGAGACTCAAAAGTACATTTTATTATATTCAACTCTACTACACCGACTTAAAATAGATGTTTTACATCAATGACCATATACAATAATAGCATCCCGATAGGATGGAAACCCATGTCCAATGGGGGTACAACAATATACAATGATAATATACATCATAATATCTTCCAAAGTTACAAATACAACAACACTCCCTCTTAACTAGGAAGGAATTATCTCGCCACAGTCATCAACACATCTGGTCATGTCATCATCGTTGAATCATCATCATCATTGTTGTTGTAATCTTCATCTTATCGATCATTGATTAGTGACATCTGTCAGATATATTCATCATAGGAAGTCTCTACAGATCCAACCCTATTTCATGTTGGGTGTAGGCCTAGTCCTCATCTAGGTCTTCATCATATCCACAAGAAATCCATCATGTAGGTACAACCCAGGACCATTCATTACATTTCCACTACAATCATCTGTGTCTCCTCCCATCATCTCATTGTATTTGGATCATCTCATCATCGCACACAGAGCACATCCCAAATGCATACAACTGACTATCTACGTTCTACCAACATAGGAGCACATTGGGACTCATTATGTCTCAATAACAACCTAGGTCTACAACTATGTGAGAATATACTAGGAGAACACCAAGTGGATTATGCCTCTCCATGGTCAACTCGCGCTCCACCAACATATGAGCATGCCAAGACTCATTACGTCTCAACATTGACATGTGTCTACCACTATGCGATAATTGCCTAGGCACATACCAAGTTCCTTGTGACCTCTCATCATCTACAGCATGGGAACACATAATGACAGATTACGTCCAAGGATAACCTGCATACCACGCCAGGACTCATTATGTTCATGGACAACCTCAAGGACTCGTTACATCCAAGGATAACATGCGTACCATTCAAGGACTGATTACATCCAAGGACGACCTTCTAGGACTAATTACATTTAGGGATAAACCTATGTACTGCGCTAGGACTTATTACATTTGACGACGACTTGAAATGACTGATTACATACTAGGACAACCTACATACTATGCTAACGCTGATTACATCCAAGGACAACATGTATTCCTTCCCATTTGATATCTTGTTCTAGTACATCTGTGTCTTCCAATATTATCGTTATCTCTAGCATGGGAGCATGTCAAGACTAATTACGTGTGAGGAAAACCTTCGTCTACCACCATGAAATAGCTTGTCACTCCCTCTTTCTAAGGATATTGATCTCGAGAACACCAAGTCTCTCTTTGAAGTATTCAAATTTCACTCTATCCAGAAGCTTGGTTAACACATCATTTATCTGCTTGTCCATTGCCACGTACTAGAGATTCACTACTCCTCTCTACACCATATCCTAGATATAGTGATGCTTGATCTCAATGTGCTTCGACTTGTCATGGAATACTGGATTCTTTGACAACTTCATGCAACTCTGGTTGTCACACAATATACTAGTTGCCTCTAACTCGAGATCAAACAAATCAGACAGTAGCTTTTGAAGCCATACTTCCTCACAACTAGACAAACAAGTTGCAACATATTCTGCCTCGATGTAGTCAATTCCATGTAGGATTGTTTCCTGCTAAACCAGGAGATCATACTGGATCCCAAATTGAAGTAGCATGGACCTGAATTTCTCTTCCTATCAGTGGTTTTTCCTACCCATTTTGAATCAACATAATCGTGCAGGTTAATCTTTTGATTCACACTATACTTGATTCCATAATCAATTGTAGCCTTTAGGTACCTCAATACATGCTTTGTAGCTACTAGGTGAACATGTCTCGGATCCATTAGGAATTGTCTCAGGGTGTTCAAAGTAAATCATATGCTTGGTCTCGTATACGTCAAGTGCATCAATGAACCAATCATCCGACGATACATCATGGCATAAATTGTCTCTAATGAAGCATCACATAGTAGCTTCAAGTTTGATGCCATAGGTGTGGCTATCACCTTACAGTGCAACATTCTGAATCTCTTCATAATCTCCACTACATACTTTCCTTGACCAAGGAATATTCCATCTGTACTCTGCCACACCTCCGTGCCTAAGAAATAGTGCATCATCCCTAGGTATTTTATCTCAAACTCAATGGAAAGCTTCCTCTTTGCATCTACGATGAGTTCGCCCTCTCTTGTTAGAAATAGGCCATCAACATATAGCATAGTATCAATGGTATTCCTCCTTCAACCTTGAAGTAAAGGTTGGAATCCACTTTACTCTTGATAAATCCTAATCTCATCAATAAGTTGTCCTTCCTATCGTACCATGTCTTGAGTTCCTATTTCAATCCACACAAGGATTTCTTCAATTTGCACACATGAGTCTATGTGTCATGTGGATATCAAATCCAAGTAGTTGCTCCACATACACTTCCTCTTCGACTACACCATTCAAGAATGTTGTCTTGATGTCCATCTAGTGTACCTTCAATTTCATTACTACAGCCAATGCAAGTATAGATCTGAAGGAACTGTATCTTGCTATGGGTGCAAATGTATTCTCCTACTCTATGCCTTCTTTCTGGGAGAAGCCACGTGCCATGAACCTTGCCTTGTGTTTTTCAATGCTACCATCTACAGCATGTTTGATCTTATAGATCCAATTCGAATTCACTACAGACTTCCCTTCTGGTCTCAGAACTATCAGCCAAACATCATTCTTCATAATCGACTGGTACTCCTCGATCATGGCATCTTGTCATCATTCTTTATTTTTTGCGTCCTCTTTGTAATTGGAAGGTTCTTTGTCAATGATGTCACATAGCAAGGCCACATAGTTGTTGTATGGTTCAGGTATTTCCCTTTCTCTATGCATTCCATCTAGAGTTCCATACCTCTCTGCATCTTATATTAGCTCCCATTCCCATGTTGGTTTTCTCTTATGGGATTTATTCTCGTGAAGTGCTTCTGCAGGCTCTTGTGGCTCTTCCATGTCGTTATATTCATGGTTTTTTAGAATTGTTTCTTATATTTCCATGTCTCGGACTCTATTTGCTTTAGGTTCTTTGACTTCTACAATAGGTAGTTTTCTAGATCTAGAGTATGTTGAGTCTTTGTTGAATGTTATGTCTCTGCTGATGTCAATCTTCTTGAATCTTGGGAAGTATATTCGGTAGGCCTTTGAAGTGTCACTGTATCTTATGAATATCCCCTTCCTCCTTAAAGGATCGAGCTTGGTCCTCTTTTCCTTTGGAATGTGTATGAACATTATACAGCCAAATATTTTGAGATGGATGACTTCGGGTTTCTCTCCTAAGAAAGCCCCTCCGGGAGTCTTGTTGTTGAATACTCAGTGAGGAGTATGGTTTTGTACATACATAGTTGTCCTTGTTGCTTCTTCCCACAAATGCAATGCAATATCTTTGTCATGTAGCATTGATTTCACTACTTCCATTATTGTTTTGTTATTTCATTCTACAATGCCATTTTGTTGAGGATTGTATCGAGTGGTCGACTCCCTCTTAATCCCAGATTCTCTGCATAGTTCCTTGAATTCTTCTAAGGTGAATTCTCTGCCATTATCTAACCATAGAGTCTTGATCTTCCTTTCAGTGTGATTTTCAACCAAGGCATTGAATTCCTTAAACTTGTTGAAGAATTCATTTTTCCCTTTCAAGAAATATATCCAAGTCTTACAGGAGAAATCATCTATAAAGGAAACATAGTATACATACCCACTTAGTGATCTAGATGACATGGGCCCATAGACATATGAGTGTATTATGTCCAATATTCCTTTTTCTTTGCTTTCACTACTGGGAAATGTCTTCTTTGCATTCTTTCCTTGCACACATCCCTTACAAATGCTTTCATGCTTTGTCTGGATTTCTAGAAGTCCTGAAACCACCTTGCTTGCAATCAGTAGTGCTTTATAACGCACATGTGCAATCATTTTGTGCCATAGTTCACTTGGTTCTATGGAGTCATGAACCAATGCTTGTTCAGGTTGTCCCTTCAACTTGTACAAGCCTCCCTCTTACTCTTTGATCATTGTTGCATCATCTATTGTATTTCCTTTTGGCCACATTAGGACTTGGCCATCAACGAATGCAACTCGTATTCCCTTTGCATATAGTGGAGACATGGACATAATATTCTTCTTCAATCCTGGAACATATAGCACATATTTCATCTTGAAATATTTCTCTATGTCACATACCCCAAATTACAAAAACATTTTATGTTAAGAAGACATTATATTTTATTGTAAAGTTTTTTATTATTGACTAAGTAGGGTCAAGGATGATTGTAATTAATTATTGCTGAAAAATTTATTAATTATTAAATGAAGGATGAGACAATAGATTAAGGAGGCTGTTAAATGAGTGTCTACTGGCCACCAGGTGGAATACGCTGGGGTGAGAGCAAATTGACACATGGCATCATCCTCAACCACTTTTAGCTATTGCAGGAGGAAACTTCCCTATTTTCGTGGTCATGCTCCCCAAGAAAGTGGAACAAGAACAGGTGGCTCATTAAATGAAAAAATGACCAAAAGACCTAGGAATGCTTATAATTACCCATCAAATTCAGCAGGGGGCCGTTTAATTTTTTAGTTGTGAAATTTCAGAATTGAAATTTGTGCACAATATATTCGATGGAGGGGAAAGGCAGAAGTGTTTGAGTGTGAAAGTTGTTTTACTGAACTAGTGCAGCTGATTTGCTGAATTCTTAACTGCAGAAAGTAGAAGTATTACTGTTGAATACTTTTGTGGAGTTGCAAGGGTTTTATAGCCCATTCTCTCACCCAGTGCTTTCAACCAGGTGGACCAATGGACAGGCTCGGGAGTCCTAAGACAAGCAGCTAAGTTATCTTCCGGAATTGGTTGGGTGGAACGGGCTTCTTAAGCTGTTGTCTTCTCTACAAGTTCTCAGGTTCTACATGTTTTTTTATTTTACTTTATGCAATAAAAGGTACTGAAATAAATGGAGTTAAAATTATATTTACTGGATAAGATGTTTCTGCAAATTTGGACAGAGTAAACTTGTTTTATTTCAAGAAGTTTACTAGTTAAGTTATTTGAATAAATGTTTTAGGGTTAGATTTAATCAATTGATGAATTACCTGCATGTATTTTTTCCACTTGTCTTTAGACGAAGTACTCTAGTACGGTAGGTATTTAGATGAATGATTACATTCAAATAAAGATGTGTTGTAATATTTTAACCTTTAGTTGAATTTATGAATAATAGTAAAATCCCTTAACTCTAGAATTCTTTCATTTTCACATTTCAAGTTTACTTTTAGATACTATATAGAATTTATAGAGTATATTTTACTACAGAGCTTGTAACTGTGTTTAATATAACACAGTACTAATTCCTTCTTTTAGGTTTTAATCTATTTTTATATTTATAATCAACTTCTTTTTAGAAATTATAAGTAAAGTAATAAATAGATATTACTTTAATACAACCTAATTAATACAATTAATAAAGAAACTAATTCTTTATTTAATATTTTAAGAACCTAAAACCCAAACAATGTTACTCTAGTCTTGGTGTAGTAAATAATGCTTAGTTAAGTATATAACTGTATCTTTAAAAAAAATGAAAACACCTAACATAGTAAGTCCATGCTGAACAGTCAAGAGACTAAAAATGAATAAGATAAGAATACCTATTCTTATAAACTAAACAAATTAAAATCCCTAAATAAACTACGCTGTAAACAATCAAAACCAACTCTAATATTAGTACTGATATTTTGTTTGTCTGCAAAACCCTACATTATTAAGGTAAATTACATAATATTTTCCTGAATATTTTATGTAGGATAGATTCCAACTTTTCTTTATAAAAAGCTGAACAATATAAATTTTAAACAATTATTATACAAGAAATCGAAGTCATGAGGATGACATGTATATCAAAACTATAATTAAAAACAAAACTCTAGATTAATCCTTAACAAGTACAGTTTTTTATAAGTAGCTTTCCAAATACTTTACTCTCTTCCTTTTGGACTGAACCCTTTTAACAGTCGGAGAATCATTGACAAATGGTTTTGTCATCTTGACAGAAAATTATTGTTTTACCAAATATAAAATAAACTGTTTACAATTAAAATTTACAGATTATATAACACACAGCCTATATTAAAACCCCTAATTTAATTCTTTTACAAACAACTATATAAATTATTTTAACATCAAATATATTTCTCATGCATTTATCACCGTAAAACCAAAAGGAATCTGTATTTACCATATCATCTTCCAGTCTTGGAACCGCAAGTTTAAAATCAAAACCAGATCCATTTTCTTTACCCTTCTTTCAAATAAAACATTGGGCCAAAGTGATTATCACCTTTTTAAAACCTTATGACTTTCAAAACCCTAACCAAACCCTTTGCAACGTAGGATAACATATCTAAGGCCATACGGCTTCTTACAAGTAACAAAACAACCAAACATAGTCATGGCCGAGAGACACTCCTTCATTATTTTAAATGTTTATGTATACCATCATTATCATGCCCCTGCACAGTACTAAAGAAGGGAAGCTTAGGGTGTGAATCCGAGGCTTACCCGAATCGTTGCACCTCACAACTTGAACCCTGAATTTTCACCAGTATTTATTCCACCTCCAACTGTGTTTCGATGAGTATTCACCTATAGCCACTTTTTTTTTTAACAAACAATACCCAATCGTTAATGATAATGATAATTTATTTTTAAAAGAATTAAATTTACCAAAAGAAAGGAAACGAATTTTACCTGGCATTTTTTGTGCTTACAGCCATGTTGTAAATTTTATAAAACCCCCACTCGGGCTATGCTTAAATCCTTGTAAAGGAAGCTTCAGTTTGAACGACCGAAAACGAGAAGACCTTCAGTCCTTAAACTACGGCGAGAAGTTGGAGGGTAGAACCTACAAATGCAACAACAGAGCCCACAATGGAAAGGGACACTCATCTTCGGACTATCGAACACCTCTTTCAAACCAAAACTTAACTCTTGCTTCGGAGGCTGAATAGGCCGAGATCCTGTTGGCCCTATCCCTCTCTTCTCCTAAAATCGTGAAGCAGAATTAAAATGGAAGCGATATTTTAGGGTTTGGTAGGTTTTTATGCTTAGGTTTTATGCATTAAAACTCCCTTCATGAATCTATCAACACGTGGACTCCACTTTCTAAAAAAATCTTTTGATCATGATATAGTTCAAACATTTTGAAACCCTACATTAGGATTGTGTTAATAACTATTACATGGTTAAGATTTAAACAAGAGCCACAACGTGGCAATGTCCCCGACTACAACAATTGTATTTAGAGGGGAGAAAATTTGCAATTGCAAGGAAATATTATGAGTTGTAGTTGAAACCCAACTATTGAGATTTGATGAAAAGACTTCCATAGCTAAGACCATAAAACACTAAATCAACATAAACACAAATTTTAAATTATAATCCAATAGTATTATTTATATAATAATTTTATTTTTTTTTGGTTAAGTGCCTTGTGACTTGTTGGCACCCGGCCTGGTTGCACCAAGCCTTAGCATGGTTGGATTTAAATGTTTCCTTCCAGGAGCAGCGGGTTTTGATCTTGGCCCATCAAGCAAGCGAAACCCCTCTCCATCGTTTGCTCTGCCGAAATTTGACAATTATTTATATAACAAATGTTGATCTCTTTTAACAAATGATATTCATAACACTATCCAATTTATTTGGCATCCTACAATTAGTCAAACTAATAGAGAATGGATCCCGTGAAGATTGGCTGCCACTGATATACCAATCTGCACCCGAATTTCTCTGCATCGCTTGCCATAAATTAGAGTTTGCCTGCACACAACAATAGAAACTATAATCCACTGCATGCGAATTAATACATTAAGACACCTCAAAATTTAGGAACACAGGTGATAGGCTGATCTACGTACTTGCTTTAGAGAGACTGCTCAAGATCGCCATTTCCATCCTCATATTCAACAAAGAATGCGAACCAATAAGGATTGGAGCCTTCGTTAATTTGGAAGTGAATCTTTTGTCCTGAATACTGGCAAGGTGCTCTGTGGAACATAACAATAACAAGTGATTAATAAAACAATGCATTGTACTATAATCATCTTATATTCATAACTTTATTTTTACAATTTATATTAATTTTTTACTATAAAATTAACTTTTTAACTTGTGATTATAAAATATAAATTAAAAAACACAATTTTGAATAAAGAAGGCACTCTCTTAAACTATCCAACGACCATTGTGACCCAGTAACAACCCTATGTTATTATTATTATTATTATTTGATAATATCAAAAGGTAGTGGTAAGTTTAAACAATGACCCTCCTTTTAGATTTGACCATATTAAAGTTACCCGCCATAAAATGGAAGAAACGGACAGGATAAGACAACAACTCTTGGGTCACGTTAATCATTAACTTTATCATTGAAATAATAAATAGTGATTTTAGATAATGGATCTTTTGCACAAATATCATTGACTAAGAAATTCACCTAACTTTAAATCATTAAAGTAAATTAATGGATAGAAACTTTCATTACTAAAATTGCTAAGCAATTTTAATAATGGAAGTTTCTATCATTGCTGAGTTTTTCATTACTGCGGAGTATTAATGGAAGTTTCAAAATTTGTCACAGATTCCATGCACCCTACTCTTTTTCTGCAAACTTGGTCTTGATGGATGACTATGGATGACGAACGAATTAATCTCAACCATGTATAATTTTTTTATAACCCCAGAACCTACATAAGCCAAGCAACATCTCATGCTAAGAGTGAATACAAACTTAACTTCTACTTAAATCTTTAAATTTATATAAATCTACAAACTCCAAATAAATCTAAATCTCTAAAAGTGCAACACCATAACTTCTAATTTTTTAATTGCTTCATACTTCTACTTAAATCCTTAAATTTATATAAATCTAATAACTAAAAACTTATTTTTTCTAAATTTTAAATAAATTCAGTAACTAAAAACTTATATTTTCTAAATTAAAAAAAAAGTGTACACCTTCATAAGCTAAACTAATATTAAATTTAACATATTTATAACATTTGTTATCATAAAAAATTTCACATCCTTAATCATCTACCTGGCATTGCAACCCAAATTTAAACATAGCCACTCATATTTATTTTAACTCTAATCATTAGATTTAAATATAAGTAGCATCAACAACTAAAAACATGTATTTTCTAAATTAAACCTTATATTTATATAAATCTAATAACTAAAAATTTATTTTTTCTAAATTTTAAATAAATTTAGTAACTAAAAACTTATATTTTCTAAATTAAAAAAAAGTGTACACCTTCATAAACTAAACTAATATTAAATTTAACATATTTATAACATCTGCTATCATTAAAAATTTCACATCCTTAATCATCTACCTGGCATTGCAACCCAAATTTAAACATAACCACTCATATTTATTTTAACTCTGATCATTAGATTTAAATATAAGTAATTTACAAATGGCATCAGAACTCACATTTAAACCCGAGACATTCAGATTTTACATAACGCCCCAACCCGGATTCGAAAGAGGTGGTCCACCTGTTTCAACTTGGTTGTATTATTAATATAATATAAGTTGTTTTACATAAAATATTTACTGGCGATGAGTTTAGTGTCTTGAAGGTTTTCAAAATTCACCCAATCCTGACAGTGATGTAGCTGCCCCTCTGTCATGGAAATCACTTTTAGCAGCCACGATTTTTTGCGTCAATTGGCCACATACAACAGGAATTATTAATATTTTGCATAATCACGAATGAATTAATATAATCTCAAAATGTGGTCAGTGAAAAATTTCACCCAAAAGATATTAAAGTTGGAGAAAATGAGAATTATTTGATGAGGTTGCAAAATGTGCCATATTTAAAAAAGAATTGTCAATCATCTAAACTCATATTTTAGAACATGTCTATAAAAGAAGATAAATGTGCAAAAAAATGAGACTAAAGATTTTCATAAAGTTCAATTACTATTATAATCAATCATTTGAGAAAATAATCATATTTGTTAACCAACAAATTGCACAAATCTTACGAGAATTAATGCCCGAGTTCAAATTGAATACTCTTACTCCATATATTGTTTTTTTTTAAAGTATATACTTTAGATTGAATCAAATACAAATGAGCTGAAATTGAATTATTTTTAATTTTGTTTAAAATTACAAAATTACAAAAGGCAAGATTTTTACCAAAAGTTTAAGGCTTACAAAAATTAATAAATTATTCACATCCAAAACCATTAGTTGGATTCCATTATTTGATATGCGATCTTGCAAGGTTGGGATTAAAATTTAGATTTTAGTTAAATCATTTTTTTTGCTAAAACACTAAAAAAATCATTTATGTATTGAAATGGCATTCTAATTACTATTCCTCCATATATTCAATGAGTTTAAAACAAACGGATTTCAAGTGCTCAACATGTTCACAATTCTACATTCTGTCAATTATAGCTTGTTATTTTTAAAATCAACATTTTATAATTGTTCTTCAGACAAACAGAGTTTTTGCCTATCCTTCGAGCTTCTTTTTTCTGGGCAACAACCTCCTCGTACCGCTGCTTGAGATCATCCTAGTTTTCTAGCTGCTTAGTATTCCAGCGCGCTGGACAGTTCTGAAACCACACCACAACCTGTCTTGGCTGGAGGCCTAACTCCATAGCTAGCTGCATCTTTTGCTCTAGTTCACGACTGCACCCAATTTATAGGTTTTATATATATTCAAAACATTCAACCTCTTAACATTTATGTCTTTTTTATATCAAAAGTCTAGTTGGCATTTGACAAAGAGAACGTGTTGTTTTTATTTATTTGAAATCTCTTTGTGTTAAAGTAAGCGAAACTCGATTTGGTGGTATAATATAATCATCTATAATAATTTCTTGAAATAGACTTAAAGTTTTGAGACTATAATATAATTCTGCTAAGATGTTTTAAACAAAGAGAAATTGATTTTGGTCCTTGCCAATGCTGAACCCTGTAAATGGAACGAGAAGCACCGAACAGTAGAGCAGATATGCCCGCCACGACCCTGTTTAAGCACATCATCCATTACATAACCTAATAGCACAAAGCCTTGATGCCAAAATTAGACAAACCCTACTATACATAACCTAATAGCACAAAGCCTTGATGCCAGAATTAGACAAACCCTACTATACATAAGTTAAACACTAGCGAGCTTTATAGCAAGCCCATGGCCATTTTAAGCAGTAGTTAGGCAATAACACAAAATCAATTTCAATTAAAAAAACACGATTTACAAATTCTCGATAGATATATATGACTTCCCTTTCCTCGATCTGAGACTGTAAAATTGGTCAATCTAAACACTTGTGCAGAATTGATAGTGGCAACTAGATTTCCTGCCAAGTCGTGGAAGCAGAGGCTTAGCTAGTACATAAAAATACTGCTTGGATTATCTTACAAAACACTGCCATAGAGCTGGGATCCCTGACCTCTTCGTTGCTGCTTGGATTATCGTACAAAACACTGACATAGAACCGGGATCCGCTCAGAAGGCCATGACCATTTGCTACAATTCAAAAGAAACAAGAAGAACAAAATCAGGGAGGCTATCAACGATATTTTCTTTTCACTGAATTATTTTGAACAATACATTTACCATGAAACCACTCGGAGAACTAGCCGGATTGCAAATGCAAAAATCTAGGATGATTGTTATCAGTCCCAAAATTGAAAATTGAAGGACATGCTTATTTTGTACAATAGTGCAAATCCTCCTCTGCTTCTTATTCCACCATAAAACTTACAGCCCTCTCTGTAAATCGGCCTTTAATGTTATCATTAATAAGGCTGGCTCAGCCCAGCCTGACAATGGCTATTGCCATTATGGTAATCCAGGAGGTTACTGTTTATAATCTCTAGGCGAGTTTTCGGCATCTTTTTGTCTCACACAATATGTAAATTAATTAATTGTCAGAACCATGGTTGTTTAATCCGCTGGATTGCAAATTTCGAATATTAATTGATCTCGAAATCTGAAATATTAAATGACAAACTGTTTATGAGGAGCATTATAGTAGCATTGCTGATATCAGCAATGCCGCCGGGTTGTGGGGCACATAAACCCAAGACAACGTCATCTGACCGGACCAATAATAAGTTTAAAAAATAGACATTTAAGAAACTAAAAAACTAAAAAAAAAAATAAAGAACCTTAGTCGAATTTGTATGTTTTTTAAAAATTACTACAAATTGGTTCCAATAATTGCCCTGAGCGATTTATATATATCCCCTTATCGGGGACATAATAAGTGAAGCTTATAAAATAAAAATGATAATAGTCCATATTTGGAGTATAGTTAGCATATAAAAGAAAATGTGCATACATCATCTTAGGATTTGTATGTATTGTATGTTTAAGTTAGCATACATGCTTTGTTTTGAAATTTAAAGGTTCATGCAATTAAAAAAAACTATGCTACAATTATAATTCTAAACCTAGACTGAGTTGGTTTAGGTATAGTTATTGTATGACTGCTAAAGCATGACAGAATTTTGATCTTAGGAATTTCAGAACCATAGCAAGCATTTTATTCATAGACATAAAGTTTATGGAAAAGAAACAAGTTTTTAGTACCTCTAGTAACCCAAGAGCTTACTATTTTTACACTACACGACACTTTTAACTTATCATAAAAATTAAATGAGTCCTCTAGAAATTTCTCTGCTATCAAGATAAGTAATATTGATTCTGAACTGGAAGTAAAGGTTTTACTTGTAAAAGACCTGTAAAAAGAACATCATTTGACTACATTAGCTTCAATAAGCTAAGGAAGCCTCGAGCCCAACCAAAATCCCCTTCATTAAACAAGAAAACAACCTTTATCACCTTTCACTCACTAGTAAGTAAACAGTTGATCTCAATACTTTACTTCTCTAGCTCTTTAACTTTACAAATCGATCTTTCAATACATTTCTTTTGGATGATGTTAGCAATGAATGTATTTATATATTAGTAAATGATTTTTTTGTAGTATCGAGTTTTAGATATTTTAGAATGTTAACTATTAGTGGTTAAGTTAACCTCTTAGGCGATGCTTTAAACATTAATTGTCGCAAGAAAAAAAAATTAATTTTTTTATGAAATTTTGGATTATTGCACTCGAAGTCTAGCTTGTAGGAAGATTTCCCACTTTCTTTTATGAGGTGTTGAAAATCATCCCCAAGTTTTACCTTGTAGGTGACTCATGCTTAGAGAGATTGATGAATGATTCTTTGTATCACGTCATATGTTTGGATGCCCCACTATCTACAATCCAGTCATTGATTCCATGTGAGATAGTGCCTATGACTGTTGAGATAAGGAAATATTCTTCATCACTTGAAGAATCATTTCTTTCTTTGAGTCTCTTTATTGTTGGTTCATCATCTTCAGTGATGTTGGCATGATGTATCTTGTTATTTGACTTCTTGTTGAAGGAGTTTTTGTTTCTAGGACAATCTATGGAGTAATTTCCGTTCTCATCACAAGTGTAGTATCAAATGTTGGAAGGATCTCTTCTGAATTTATTTTTTCTTTTGTGATGATGGTATTTCCTTTTGTTGTGATGGTGATCCTCCTTCTTTCTATGATATCTTCTGGTGTGAACTATGAGAGCTCAGCCTTTAGTTTCTCCCATATTCTCTTATATTATTATGAGTTGAGCTTCTTCTTGTGTGCATTCTTCCTAGATTATGCTTAAATGGATCAACCTCCTTCTAGAACATATTCCTTGCATGAATGAATCCCATGATCTAGGGAGACCATTCAAGGTAGTCATAACAATCTCTCCTTATTCTACATTCTATTTGACTGCTTCAAGTTGTTCCTTGATTTGAGAAACCCTTGTGAAATAGGATTGCATGGTCTCTGAGTTTTGTATATTCACATTCTTTAGTTGGTTCCTCAATGTCACCTTTCAGTTGATGTTATTTCCTTCGAACAACTTCGCCAAAGCATCGAACACTTCCTTTGGTGTCTTCAAGGATGACACATTGGTGATGAGATTATCCTTAATAGAATATGCAATGAGTCTCTTGGACTTGACCATGTTCTTTTTATGGATAGCCTTAGCCTCATCTCCCTCTAGTTCTGGAACTTCCTTACTAATATATTGATCCAAATTATTTTCTTCGAGGATCAGGGATATTATGTACTTCAATGCTCAGAATTTGTAATCTCCCCCAAGCCTGTCCTCAAGCTGAGTATGATGAGTCATTTTGAAATAAGAACCTCAAATCGAAATAGCATAGATTTAGATATTACCAATTTGAAGTGTTTGGCCTAATTCCAGAGCTGGCTGACCTAGGGTTTGTTAGAAAAAACCAAATTTTCCGAACTTGGAATTTTGGAATTTTGTTTGGATAGAAAGATGTGCCTCCTTGAGGCGAGTTTCTCATTGAGTTCATTTTTCTAAAAACTATTATGGGAATCCTCTAAAACTTTATGCCCTAGTTTCTTCCCACAGTGTCCCGCAATGTCCCATAGCCAAAAATTTAAACTTCTCCAAATTTGATTATGCTTCCACCAAAATATGCACCCTCTTATGGAAAGTTAGCCTAACCCTCTTTTCTTGATGATATATGGAGAGAAGACCTTGAACTATGAAGCCCTAGTTTCTACTGCTGCATGGTGCCTTCTTTCAGAGAGGCTTTGATGCCATGTTAGTTTTTCTAATCTAATTCAAAATGATTAGGATATTTATCTTAAAGAATAAATAGCACAACAAGATTCATAAGATAGAGCAGGTACACAAGACACTTGAATATTTTCCTTAGGAAACCATAAAGGAGAAAACCCTGCAAACTTACTCATAATAATCATGTCACTAAGACAATATCACAAGATGGAAAAGAATAAGAAGTCTTATGAATCTCTCTCTCTCTCCTCCTTGTTCATCTCTCTCCTCATGCAAACTTGAGTGAGTGTGTGTATAAATGAGGGAGGGTGCCTTCCTATTTATACACATCAAGTGACTGAACTAATAACTTGAATGGCCCAACCTCTTAACCTAACAGGGCCAACCTCACCTAGGGAGACTCAAAACTACATGTTATTATGTTCAACTTGGGGACTACTTCCCCGACTTACAACGGAGGGTTTACCTCAATGACCATATCCAATAATGACAGCACGGAGAGTTTACCTCAATGACCATATCCAATAATGACATCCTGAAAGGAGGGAAACACATCTCCAATGGGGGTACAACAATATACAATGATAATATACATCAGGATATCTTCCAAAGTTACAAATATAATAAAAATTATAACTCTAAACTTATAATGAACTAGGACCTTAAATTTTTACCATGTATACTTCACTATGACTTCTAAGGTGCATAGAATTTTTCTATCTAAAATGTCCCTGAAAATAATTATAGTGAAAAGTACTTTGATAACGAAAGTAGCATAAATTAGAAAGAGAGAGTAACCCAATGCCTTTAGAATAAATAAAGAGATGCATAAGAAACTTTTTGAGGGGGAAACCTCATTTTACAATGTATCAAATACACAAGCTCAAATGAGATGATCTCTAAAGTAGGTCTCCTTGGTATATATAGAAGACAAATGTTAGAATTACATTAAAGTCCCTAGATGACCATGCAATTACAATTAAGGTCCTTTTTGACCAATAAAGACATACTAATGTAATAATAAAATTGTAATGTCACAATATCTAGGGATTACCATTTTTTGCAATCTTTTTTTCTCGTGGCCATTCCAATTCTAAGGCCTTTATGGAATTTTCATACATGGGTGATAGACACTATTTTGAGATGTAACATGTTTTATGGGTTGAATGGTAAACTATGGTGGTTGAGTTCCATAGATCTGAGTATATCTCCTTTGTAAGTTTCATTTTCAAAGCATTTACACTTCTTTTCTATGAAAAATTTAAATTTTCCTACTTCCAAAAATATAAGCATTTGTTTTCTTTCTTTGTTTAGTTAGCAATCATGAACACTTTAGATTTATAATATTTAAAGATATTTAGTTTAAGGGGTTTTTTGGACATGTTTTTGCTTGTAAATTTAAAATATTTATAACTCCAATCCAAGAAACAAATCATTATTTTCCCATTTAAATTAAGGTTTTACCTTGTGTCTTTATTATGATGTTATCATTTCACATGCATTTGTCCATTCCACTATTAGACCCGTTAATGCCACACCAACTTTTTCGTACTATACAAACCCTTTTCACCCTTATTTGTTTACTCAATTTGACTTTATAATAGGACTTATCTCCCTTTCTATACTAAATAACATTAAAAGAGAGAAAATAATTTCATAAATCAAGTTGGTTTTAACTTTTTTGTTTTTTGGAAAACAAAATGTGTGTTTTATTGAAAGGGAGTACATAGGGGTGGTTGGAGCAGGACGGGTATTAAGGGGAAAATAGTGAAATCCTATGCTTGAAGACTAAGGAAAAAAACAAATAATCAAATATAATAGTTGGTACTCCTAAAAGGCATGGATATTACAGTCGAACTAGACTTTCCAAACCTCCAGTTTTTTTATGACTCCCAAGTGATGATTCAAAAAATGATAAAACCATTCAAGGAAGCCTTCTTAACAAGAATCCTTCTTAACACTGTAAAAGAAGCTTGAAAGAACGTGGGTGAAGATTATGTTATGCCCCACCCAGAAGCACACAAAGACTTTCTCTCTAGCTCCCGTTGTGAAGAAAGGCATACACAAAAAGGTTGTGGTTTGAGCCTAGAGATAGATGTTTGATATGGGCCTAAAGATAAAAAATTACAACACTGAAACAATAATATTCAATAAAGGAAAGCCAACAAAATTCATTCCGCGTGCCTTCTATTACCTAGAATCCAAGTCATACATGGCAAAAAAAAAAACCTATGCAAGAATTAGACACGACACACAATTGATAATTCTCTTCAGATCCCACAACTAAGTGTGGAGCCTAGGCACCAAGGGGCACACCCCAAGTTCATACTCTACAAGATATCGTCCATACAATCCCATGAGGTATAAAATAATCGAATCCCTCAAGAAGCTTCCTTCCCCCACCAAATGAGGTGTCCATCAAGCCCATCGTATGGACCCATGAAGGAATCTTTTGTGCACAACATGTCGAGTCAAATGATTTCCAAACTGAAACCATTCAAGATTATTTTTTCAGAAGAAAAAATATTTTCCTTGGTATTAATTGAGAATCAAAGGGCATATTACATAACTGGTTTGAGACCAAAATCAACATCAGGGAATGATTTAATAAAGTTCCAAACCGACAGAAAGTACCAGCCAGACCATAAAGGTCTAATACTCAGCATGATAGAGGTGAGAATGGAGAGGTTCTCCAATTAGACAAACAGACACCCATCTAGAGAGCACAAATAGAGACCAGACGAATCCACCAAAGAGCGCCTCTATCCATGATCGAAAAAAGGATCCCAAGGATTTGATTCATACACAATGCCCAAAAAAGAAAGGGAGACCAAGCTCCAACACAAAAAAACTCAAAACAGTTTGAATTCCCCAGACTGAATAACAGAATCATCATAAAACTCAGAGATAAGACAAAATCTTGAGTCCAAAACTAGGGCTTCTTTGGAGAAGCCATCTGCACTCTGATTGTGCTCTCTGTATACATGTTGCAAGTCTAGGCTGAGAAAATTTTGCATCATGTGTCTAATGGCCTCGCACTAATTATCTAAAGCAAGGAAAGCCAAAGCTGCCTTGCCATTTACCCAATTGATGATCACTGATGAATCCCCAAAAATATTCAGAGAGGGGAGACCCATCATTTTTTTCCAATACAGAAGAGACCATGGGGCTAGCAGTTCATCCCTCATGTTAGTACTCGGACCACACCCCAGCTTGGAGTGAAAAGAGTGAACATGGTTGATTGCTAGATATAATCTAGCCCCTCCCATGTCATTTGTTGCATCACCATCAAAAAAACCGATCGGATATGCTAATGCAAGAGCAGGCCCAATAATTTAAATTGTGTTCCTTCTTTCCATTACTGGGGATCTATGGATAAGTAGATTTACCTTGTTGGTAAGTACGCTGGGAGAGATTATTTTTTCCTCAAATATGGCCTTATTACGTGCATTCCAAATGCACCAGAATACAAAGAAAGGAGTATAATAATGATGGGAATTGAGACTTTCCCAAGACACCAGAAACTCCACTATGGAAGAATCCGAGACAGGCATCTTACAATGGTGTAAGTTCCCCAGAGCTGCAAAAATATACTTCGTGACAGAACAATCCACAAATAAATGTTGAACTGAATCCACAAATAAAATAAGCTTGAACAATCCACAAATAAATGCTGAACAATCCACAAATAAAAGAATCTTGAAGGCACGTGAGTGAAGATTATGTTATGCCCCACCCAGAAGCACACAAAGAATTTCTCTCTAGTTCCCACTGTGAAGAAAGACATACACAGAAAGGTTGTGGTTTGAGCCTAGAGATAGATATTTGATATGGGCCTAAAGATAAACCTTACAACACTGAAACAATAATATTCAATAAAGGAAAGCCGACAAAATTCATGCCACATGCCTTCTATTACCTAGAATCCAAGTCGTACATGGAAAAAAAAAACTATGCAAGATTTAGACACGACACACAATTGATAATTCTCTTCAGATCCCACAACTAAGTGCAGAGCCTAGGCACCAAGGGGCACACCCCAAGGTCATATTCTACAAGATATCGTCCATATAATCCCATGAGGTATAAAATAATTGAATCCCTCAAGAAGCTTCCTTCCCCCACCAAATGAGGTGTCAATCAAGCCCATCATATGGACCCATGAAGGAATCTTTTGTGCACAACATGTCGAGTCAAATAATTTCCAAAATGACACCATTCAATATTGTACCAAGCTTCATGCAACACACGTCCAAACAAATGCAAAGGTACAAGTGTTGAGCCAGGGCACTAGCCCATTTATGGATCAATGACAGAGCTACTAGAATGAAATTAGAAGATATGTTATTCCAGTGAGGAAATCATTATTAGGATGGACAGGTATTGCAAAAATTTGCCAAATTTTGTTTACTCTATATGTAATATATATATATATATATAGCTTGTGTATTATAGTTTCTAGTCATGCCACAAATTGTGGTAAAGATGTATAAAATAAAGAATGTTCTCTATTGGAAAAAGTACTATTTACCCCATTTGTGGGTCATAACTAGAGTTTATGTTCAGATAAATACTTTATTAATAGATTTTGATAAAGTTTCAAATTGTTTATTGTTAGGATTTAAATGAGTATACATATAATTAGTAGTGAGATAGCACAAACTTACATAGAAACACATTTAAGATAGACACACAATGTTTACGTGGAAACCCTAAAACTAGGAAAACTCGCCATAATAGATCTATTATCTTCCTTGACCTAAATTCGCCCAAGTCAAGCCAAGTGAGCTAATCACCACTCATCTCTAAGACACTTTATAATGGAGCCTCCTCAAGCCTTATAAATACTTCCTTACATGCAATACCATGGTTCAATACCATGGGCCACCAAAATACCATTGGCCACCAATACCATGGAAAAATACCATTGGTCATTAAATACCATGGGCCCAAAAACATGTTCTAGACCTAAACCACCTTTTAGTCATTCTCGAGTCAAGTTTAACCCTAACAATCCCCCCTTTAAACTTGACTTGGAGTAAACACCAACCCCCCTCAAAGTTTTACCAAGGAATCTCATATACACCCCCTACAAGCTAGGTCTATTTCCTGACGTTATCAATGAGTTACCAGGGGCATGCATGCCTTACCAAATCTTACAGCCATATGCCCATTTACATGTAAATTGCTCCATAAAAAAATTTCATTTATCTTCATGGTGGCTACACCATCACCAACTGTTGCTTCATCCTCTTGCTTTTCCATGCTCACTTTCTTACTCATCTACTTACTCATCTTCTGCCATGCTCTTTCTATATCTACATCCAACCTTGTTATTGACGTCCAAGAGGAATCCATCTACTGGATTACACGGGTTGTTAGCCATTTTAACTGCCAGTTCTCTAGGAATTCTCTTCACATACATGGCTCATCAATCTTGATCCCACAACTGAGATTAAACCATCTCACATTCCTCCCCTATTGAAAGACTCAGCCTCTCTGATCCACATCAAGCTAGGATACAACTATACCTACCACCATCATACCTACCCAGTGGTTCATTCCACACTTGATGCAACATCCCTTCTCTACGCATAAGAGGGATACCTTGTGCTTCTAGCACCCAGGTAAATAAGTTGTATTCTAGCCAAGAACAACAACAAAAATTGTTAGGGTGTCAGGTACCATCGAACATGCACCCTACAACATAATAATTAAAACTCGGGTAAAAAAAATACGGCATCAAGAATCTCCAACCACATGCTTTAGTATCAGTTCTTATTAAGATTTAAATGAGCATTAATAATAGTAACATGCGAAAAAATAATAAGCATAAGCAACAATTAAATATACACACAATGTTTCTGTGGAAAAACCACCATATTAGATCTATTATCTCCCTTGACCTAAACTGGCCAAGATGAGCCAAGTGAGCTAGCCACCACTCACCTCTAGGTCACTTTACAATGGAGCCTCCTCAAGCCTTATAAATACTTCCTTAGATGCAATATCGTGGGTCAATACCATGGGCCACCAAAATACCATTGGACACCAATACCATGGGAAAATACCATTGGTAATTGAATACCATGGGCCCAAAAACATGTGCTAGACCTAAACCACATTTGACCCGTTCCTGAGTCAAGGTTAAACCTACCACTTAGGTCTTTGATTGAGCTTCATTTTTGGCACTCTGTGCTTCACAACCAATCCTGAATGGAGTCAATGAAATATTTGTTGTTGTCTATTTCTACCAACAAAGGATTAAATTTATGAAAATATTTATTTTCACTGGGATGTTGCAAACCATAGTCATTGAACTCGAACTTGGCTTGAACATTGCAAGGTGGGAAACTTGACATACTCTGCATACTTGTCAAAGTACAAAACAATGTGAAAAAAAGGGGAAATAATGAAGGGAAACTTGTTGATGAGAATTGACTTATTATACTAGGTATACTCAAGTACTTGAGTAATTCATAAGTGTTGAGTAGTCAATACGTGGTCAACATGGATTAGAGGCATCTTTCTATCAACTTTTATTTATTATGTGGCTTCAAACGAAGGTAGTTGGTCATATTTTGGTATTGTTGACAACTTTCAACCCCTTGAACACCATTACTATGTTCTGAGGCTGATTTACACTAATAATATCCTCCTTAATAGGAATAATAATTTGTGCTTCTAGATGTGGACTATCGTGAAGGGATTTATACAGTTTCAAGTTACATTCATGTTGGAACTTTTCCCTCGGTTTTTTTCCCTTTCTAAACCAACCTAAAGATTTGAAAACTAGAACATCAAAGCTATGGATCAATCAGAACTCAACTTCTTGGATCATCGAATACTGGAAAAGGGAGGAAATATTGTTACATGATTACTCTTCTTAAAAAAAATTCAATTACTGGTGGTAATAAAAACCATTGGTCTGGTAGCAACCCCAAAAGGCATCTACATATTTCTAACTATTTTAGATTCTTCCTCTCTTTCCACCAAGATATAAGCATCTTTCGATCATTGTCGGAGAAGGCCAACGCCTATCCAGGTCTTGATTGTTCCTTGCTACTTATGATGTTCAGTGCTTATTATCTACATCCTATGACATTCATTGACTCATTTCCCCAAACATCTCATGACCAAAAGACCCATGAACCCTCAAGTTCACTAGTTGGAAATTCAGAAAATTGCCTAGTTTTCAATGCTACGTCTCTTGTATATGTTGTTGTTATGTCTTGTATGTATTTAATTGGTTGGAAAGCCATATAATTGGCCTTCATGGGACTTTTGTTCCATATGTTTGGAATTTCTTTCACCACCCATGGTTCAAATCTCAAGTCTCCAGACCTTCCAGGTTCTCTCAATTGCAATTGTGATCTAGTTGCTCACTCTTCTCTTCCTATGGATCCATTCGCTCATGGAGATATCATACCTCTAATATTTTATGTTGTGTATGACATGTATTCTGATATCTCAAATCCTCATGAGGTTTGTTACAGAGTTATGAAGGTGCTTCATCAAATTGGGAGAAAGATTCATGGTTTTATTCATGATATGGCAGCTACACGTAATGCAGATTTTGTTGAATCTTTTGATGTTGTTTGGGAAAGATTTTGTAGAGAAATAGTTTCCATGGTTGATTATGCTATTAGATCAGAGTATGCTTGCAGAAAAAGACATTTTTATGATGCCCCTCCATCATCAAATGATAACCATCAAAGGGCTTCTCCACATGATCTTTATTCACAGCACTTTGATGCATTGATGCATGATCTTGGCATCCATAACATCTTCACCAAGTCCATCACCAAGAAGTTGTTCTTTCAGCTAATTCAAGTGAAGAAGAGGACCTGCTGAAGACCTTTTGATCTCTATCATATCCATTTTTGAGGGGAGGTTTTGTCCCATGAGGTTTTCCTCCTTACCTCGGATACATGGATCAATAAACATTGTTGTAAAAGGTGACTTGTGCCTTAGTTGCCAATGCCTTAATAAATATTTTTGATTAAATTGTACTAATTCTGGATTAAGGGGGGGTGTAGGAGCAGTAATACATCCTTCGTACATAGTTTTGACCTTAGGATAACTTTATTTTCCCGCGTGCAATGTTATCTTATGGTTTATACTTAGGAGAACTGATTCTGCAAGATATTTGGTTATTTTGGCGTGTTCACACCTACAATAGTACTCTATTTTGGTCAACCTAGTCCATTTGCACCCTCATTAATGCATTGGGGTGCTACCTCCTTGATTTGTGGGATCCAAGTTTGACTAAGGGCGCTAGTGGTGTATTTTTCCTATTTTGGCCCTCCTGTGAGCATTTATTGCCACCTTGAGCCTCCCATTCACCTCTATCTTCTCATCCATGCATGCCTTGGAGTATTTAATGACCCAGCACACTTCACCAATGTTCACACCTTGATTCATGACTATTTGGGTTGATTTGGAGCTCCATTGGTCCGCCTAGGGGGGATTGCTGTCAAATCTCACCTTGACACATGTTCAACTCCAATTGGCTTCTAGATCCTCACAAATTTTATCCAATGTATTATAAATGTATACTATAACATCTACATCATGCATGATAATAATATGATCAGCAATTATCACCATTCACATGTGTTATTCCAGTTATTTTTTGTCTCTTTGTTGATTCTCTTGCACATTTTGCCAAACACTTTGAGTGTGAATATTGTTCTGGCTCCTAGATCTTATTGAGAAGCAAATTCTCACATGATTATGTTCTTTGATTTTTGTTTTTATTGGGTTTTTTTTCCACGATATCAACTTCCAACAACGGTTATGGATAGATTTAGTTGTTGCTTGAAGTGATAAATATGCTCTGTCAAAAATTTATTAAGAAGTGGTTTACCATATGCTAGTATACATTTGCATTGATTATTTCCTAGTTGTGAGAAATTATATTAAAAATGATATTTAATTGTTTCATCATAAATTGCATAATAGGTTCCCCTTTCAAAAAAAAGCACCTACATGTGTAGCCAACAATATCATTAAATAAAATTTAACTTGCACCAACAAACACATGTATTTACATTGTCCAAGCACAAGTCACAATGCACGAACTCCTACACACCTTTCCGCTCTTGAAAAATTCTTGACATTGATGGATCCTTTGTGTTGCTTTCTTGTCAAGCATGGTGCATAAGCACCCTTCCTTATGAAAAGTGAAGGCAAATCGTTAACCATATTTAACCTATGAAGTGAAAGATTCTTGCAATTGTGGTGGCTATACCTTTGCTAGCCATTAATGTGAGTCATGTTCCTACTCGTACTTTTGTCAATGTTGCTTCCTTAAACATAACAACTTCAAATGTGGATTTTGCCTTATTATCCCACTAAAAGGATATTCTTGTTAATGCACAGAACATGAATAATATTTTGGAAAATGAAATTCTAACAATCATATAATTATAATTTCACTTTAATTTCATAATGTGAACTATGTGATCACCTAAATAGCAATTTCAGTCCTAGAATCATTGAAAACAAAGGAAACAAACCAATGCCTCTTTTCAATGATATGCTTTCAATTCATAATGCTTTGATTCTTCTAAATTGAAGTAACAATCATTTGATAATATACCACATTACTAGGAAACAACAAAGCTATAATATTCTTCATCTTCATGCTTTGCAGCATATGCATGCTTCTTACCCAATTGTTCTCCATGTGTGCAAGATCCCATCTCTTACTACAAAAGTATTCGACGTGACCATTCATTCTGCAATAACAACAATGAACATTATTTATGGAACTGGCACTAGAATTCGGTATCATAATCATAACTACCTTGTATCTAGATTAGTGTCCTTCCCTGTGTTGCCTTTGTACTTAATTGCAAAGGAACACTGATTGTGTTTCCTTTGTAATTCATTACAAAGGAACACTCATTGATGTTTTCCCAATGCCAGATCAAGTTAGGTCCTCCAATTTTTTAATATTTTTGCTTGGTAGCCTTCGATGTCCTTAGCTTTCCCTTTTTCTAGTTGCTTAACCCCAAACTCTATTTAGAAGTTTTACATGTGATTCAAATTTTTACTAAAACTTCAATGGATCAAGGCAAACTAAGAGTAATTCCAACCCTACCACCTCTACATCATGTTATTCTTAACTATTAAAGGAAACCATGTTATTCTTAAATGTTAATGATTAATCAAAGCTTGAGTATCCTTTGTCAAATTTGTTGGAAAAATGTAAGGTGCAATGCCCTTTATTTAAGGTCTCGTATATTGTCATCAATATTTATGACGAAGACTTCCATCAACTCCCAATGCTAAGAAATTGTGAATATGCTCTATAATTCCTTCCAAATAATATTAAACTTTAAATATATGTGGTGATATATATTTGTGATGGATCGTGGGTTGTGCGTTGATGATTGGTTAAGGGTACATGGAGTAGTTAAGATGTTATTAGCATTACTGCTTGTAAACATTGAGTATTTTGTTGAGTTCTTGTTATTAATCTTATAACAAGTTGTAAATAATTAGTTATGAAGTGCTTCTAATGTAGAGATAATTTGGTTGATTAATTTACTTTATACAAATAGTTAGCAAGTTTGAGTCTGCATGCTTGGTTGGAAAAATTATTGTTAATACATTGGTGGATTAAGTCTATTTGAGACCCAAACCCCTCCTCACTTATGAATTAAATCATATTACCAATTTGGAGTTATCCTTCCTCTAACAATACAAGGTTGTTCCTATTACTCCTTGACTATAGGATGTGCTTAATATAGCAAGTGGTGTTTGTGTGAATCTATTCCAAACAACATATGGTTTCACATACAAATAGTTAGTATTTATGATTAATTAAATGGTGTTAGCAAATGTATGAGATTCTATTCATAATGATAAGGACATCCTTTCTTGTGATATGGGATGGCTTGTGGTAGCATGTGTTCCTTGATTTTCTTATTAAATATGATGTGATGCAGTAACTTCCATAGCTTTGTTAAGACGATATAGTCAGAAAGTAATGTGATATTGTATGTGGACTAGTTTCATGATGATTAATGCATAACTATATGATTGTGAGTGGGAATGTTACATGAATTCCACTCTTGGGCCTTCAAGGCTGGGTTGCTTTAGAAACCGTGATCTCGTGGGATTCCATAACCACGAGGGAGTATATGATGGGGACAAACTCACTCAGTAATACCTTACTATATTTGATTCTTCCGAAATTCCACGGCTTGAGGTACATCAGTTGTAGAAGGAGGTATATGGAGATGGACTTTTGATGCTTGGGGTTGGCTTCCTTAGAGGGATATCAAGGAATTTAGGGCCAACCTTTTAAGATGCCAAATAGACCAAAGTTCAGTGTTGATGATGAGGTGACCAAATGAGACTGAAATCCGATGGGACCAATTAGGTCAAAATAGATGTCGAAAGTAGACTAAAATCTGGTGTTTCCAATGAGGTCCATAGATCGGTTTATCCATTAGGTTAATCGTGAAGCTTTTAATTCCTTTCAAGATTCCTAGATGACCAAATACAATGCAGCCAATGAGGTGGCTAGATGTGACCAAAATACGATGCAACCAATGAGTTCAAAATAGATACCAGAAGTAGACCAAAATCGGATGCGACCAATGAGGTCCATAAATTAGTTTAGCAATTATGATAATCATGAAGCTTCTAATGTCTATTGTAGTGTTTGCATGTATGTTATAGTAGAGGGAATATGCCATGGCGAGCGAGAACATCAAAAGTGTTGTCATGGAGAGTTATGGAGGCTGCTCGGGTGGTGTGATTCTCAAGGAGAGGGTGAGTAAGGAATGAGAGAGTTTTGGGGGGGACGTGTTATGTCATTATGTCTCATTGAATTGATTTTGATTTATTATCTATATATTCTTACAATTCATGTCATGTTTATGAAGTGTATGATGAAGTTAATGCATAACTTGTACAAATAGTTGCATATTAGACCCTAAGTAATTAAATAAGAGCATATTGTAATTACGGTGTTGGATGTATTAGTGAAGGAGGAAAACTATTGCGTACTGCCACACACAAGAGTTGTTCATCTCCACAATAGTATTAAATATATATACTATACTAATTAAATAAGTATTCAGTTGTGTATGATGATATTATGTGTTGTGAACCTATATTTGTGGGGAGTATAACTTTGGGGCAAAGTTTCTCGAAGGGGGGAGTATGTAACACCCCGAAAACTAATTAGGGAATTATAATTCTTAATACCTTATTAACTACTAATAAAGTACTAATGAAGTGGGAGTTAATTAAAAAGAGAAATGTTAATAAAGTTAAGATAATATTAATAAAGCAAATTAACACTTAATCTACGTTAAGATAATCATACTTGATTAAATAAAGTAGGTTGCGTGAAGGCCATGTGACCCTCGTGCATAATTCACTCTAATTAGATTAAAATTGAAAGTTTTGCACAAATAGGGGAATTGGGGGTTGAGTTACGGGTGTTTTTCATGCTCTTTATTGGGAAGTTTTGGTCTAAGTTGCTTAGAAATGTTGTATTTTTGAGAGGGTTCTATGGGCGCGGTGGAGATGGAGGTTTGGAGGCTTGGGGTAGAATAGGATTCTAATCATGATATTTGGTTGGATTGGTATTGTTAAGTGAAGTCTCAATGAATCTCAGTCTATGATTAATGGGTTAGTTGGGAGGAGAGTGGTCCCCCCACTCGTGGTTTCCTGAGGAGCTATGACTAAGTTAATGGACATCCTATTGACTTCAAAAGCGCAATTGTAAGTCTAACTTACAGGTTCAAGTATGCATTCTTTTTTATTCTTCTGATATTTTATTTAATTGAGGTTATTTGTATCAATGGTATAATCTAGCTTTGTGATAATTATTTCCACTCTATACTTAAATTTACAGACAATGTTGTTTAAGTGGTAAAAACTACCAAATTCTATAAAAAATTATGGTATTTCCCAAAATTGATAATTATTGTTTTTCTTGTTAAGGTTTCACAATTAAATTTGTTACTATGAAGATGAAACATAATTTAATTGTATTAATTAATATTACTCTTATAGTATTCAATATATCCCTTATTAAAGAATTTAGGGCCTTACATCTGGTATCATAACCAAGTTTTGATCCTAGAACCTACGGGTTAAGGGCCTTGTTATTTTATTATAGTCGTCCTCTAAATTACAGTGCCGCTAAAAGGTACATCTACATAAATAAATCACATAATAGATAACAGAATAGTACACTCAAAATTCCATAGAATATAGTGAAGGGATACCTTCCCATACTTCTTAAGATAGAGTGTTTTAGGGTCCTCTATCAATCTTTCCTTGGATAACATGTTGGTTGGCATGTTTAAATCTCGTAACATGTGAGAGTAGTGTATGGAAGAGAATGTGAGAGCAACATATCTCAACTACAATGCAAGTGCCTGAAGAGAAATATCAAGCACAACTCGTTGTCCTTTTATCCATTTAATGACAAAGAAGGAATCATTAATAACCTGAAAGTGGGTAATATTCCTATGAAGTGCCAATTTAAAATATAGCATCTGTAATGCTAGTAGTTCCACACGATTGTTAGTTCCATTGCCCACATTGGCACATAACTCAATATAGTGTTGTTCCTGGAGAAAAAGGACCCCACTAATACCACAAATAACATTCTCCCTTGGCAGGCACTATTAAAGAATCCCCATGAGATAGTTTTGTCCACAACGAGCTCACCGACTACCCTCGATTTTATAACTAAGCCCTGCAATTTAAAGAACCATCACACAAATGTATGAAGAGACCTAAACAATAAAAAGAATCATATCTTTAAATATACTATACTTTTGTGAAAATCATAATCCCCATACATTTATGATTTAGATATTCGGGATTATGGTTTGCACAAAAAAAATCTAAGTTTATCCAGGTTTATTATACCAAATATCCAAACCCTTCTCCCTTCTCAAGTGCATTGCATCTCTACACATTGTTAATGCCAATTCAATTGGGAATATCGTTCCTGCAAAGTGAAATTGGTTATAGTCATAAATTAAATATTATTATTCTTTCAAAACAATTAAAATTTAAACATATACCAAAAAAAAAATTGCGATATAAAAAATAATCATTAATATAAATTTTAATAATTTTTATATTAAGAAGTGGGAAAGTTGCGTTGCAGCTAATTCCCTGTTGATATGAAAAATGATGTGTTGTGCAAATATGCTCTAATTATGGAGGTCTAATAGCTAGTGTGTCGATATTCTCTAAACACTAGTGTGTCGATATGCTCTAATGACTAGTGGGCATTGAAGATGCAATGGTTTATTTGGAATTTGATGTCATTTGCAATGTTTTTTTTTAAGTGGATGTGGGTTGCCTCAGTCACAACTTGGGATATTTTGAGGTTGAGCGAAAAAAAATTTATAAAAAATATTTCTTACCGAAAATGACCTTTTACATATATGTAATCTTTCAAGGTAAGGAAGTCCCTCCAATAAGCTAATAAGAGGAAGAGGATTCATAATATGGATATCAAGATTCTTCAATGATTTGAAGCTACCTATTATCTCTTCAAATCTCTCTGCTAGAAATATGCCCCAGTTACAACGAAATGCTAGCTTAATTAAATTACTTCCATATTCCATTTTGAGTTTAACAATTGCATCAGAAAACTCATAAAACAATGCCCCATTGAATCTTAGATCATTTATATGTGAATATTTCTTCATGTCTATAAGATTATGGTAGTTAACCATATTTGTTCCATACCCGCCCATTCAACAAGGGATCAGACTAGGCCCACTTCCTTTTACCATGGATGGGGCTCCAAGTCAAAGCAGTATGAGTTAAGACATCACATGTTATAGCTTAAACTGAATGTTGACTCCTTTTAAACCTAGCCTAATGTGAAGCCACATGTTGGAAAATCCCACCAGGTCAAACCAGAGTTCACGTAACCAATATTTGTCCCATACCTTCCCATTGAATAAGGGATTGGACCAGGCCCATCACCTTTTACCATGGATGGGGCTCCACACCACCGGTTTTGACAAGGGGCTCTGTACCATTTATAAGGGACAATGTATCGCTAAAAGTTTCCCAAATCCGCATAAAAATTAGGTGGAAATTTTACAAAAGAGATTGAAATTTAATATCCAAAAACCTAGATCTAAATGACTACTAGCATGCCTATGTGACAAGACTTTTGTGCAAAGCAGTAAGGTAGAACATATTGAGCATTGTACCAATAGCTAGACTTGGAATTTTTACAGAATTTTAATTTAAAAATAAAATTTATTTATTTTTAAATTTGGATAAATAAAACCACTCCTGTAGGGATTTATGTCCCATCATAAGTGGTTTAAACCAATAAAAAATCTAAATATTGTATTTTTAAATTTTTAAATTGTATTTTAATTTTTCAAAATATTGTGTTTAATATTAAAATTTTGAGAACTTTAAAACAACATTGCAAAAATATATTTGTGGAAAAGAAAATTAATAAAGGTCAATGACTTTTGATTGATCATCAATTAATATATCCGTGGTTTGGCACAAAATAATAAGACATCACAAAAATAAAAATAAAATAAATACTATATTGATTAAAATGTGTTCCATAAATTTTTTTTAAAGTACTAATAATGATAGGAAAGTGTTCTCTAATTTAAGTTTTTTAAGACAAAAAAAAGTAACTTGCTATTAAGATAATCAAAGTTGCATCAAACTGTCCCAACATGACATAAAAATTCAAAATGACACATCCTTTCTCTCTAAAAAGAAACTCTTCAGCTTATGTCATTTTGTCGTCTCAAAACACAAAATGCATAGAACTTAATATACTTATAATATAAAACTAACTATATTTATATTTCATCCCAGGTACTATTTCTAAAAATAAAAACAATGAAATTATTCTAAAATGTTTATATAAAGTAGTTGAGATTTTCCACAAAGAAAAATGTTGGGGGTGCTCGAAGGCAAGAGAAGGGCGTTGTAAGGTTCCATTAATATTAATCTAAAAATACCATACAACTCTGGAATGTAATATATTAGAGTGGATTAGGAAATATAAAAATATATACCTTAGTTTACATGTGTTTACATGTGATAACAGGTAGCTGAGGATAGAGGTTTTTGCAGGATTTTTCATGGGGTTTTTCATCCAAAAATGGAATCAAGCCAGTCTTTAGGCTAGACTTGTACCAACAATTTAAAAAAAGTGGGAAATTTTTTTTGATTTTGTTTTTGTTGGGTTGTTTATGGCCCACCATAGGCGTGTGGATGAGGAAAAGTGGAGGGTTGGGAAGGTTCGTTTCAGGACCCCGTTCACGTCACCGATAGGATGTGACAAGTCCTTTTCCGGAGGGGGCTAAATCAGGAGTTTTCCATTCATCAAAATTTTCATAGGGTTCGATCAAACCCTAACGTTGAGGTGGTTTTCGTTCCATCTAGGTCGGTGTTGGTCAATGGGAGTCAAACTAGTACAGGGGAGGGTTTCTCAAATAGCTTAGTCCACTAAAAACCTAAATATTCTCCTCTTTCTACTTTGAAGGAGGCTAGTTTTGGGTATGGTCTGTCTCTGGGAGGCTCTTCACATGAAAACCTTTACCCTAACGGAGGAAGATCTTTTCACTCTAGTTCGAAGGAGGGTTTCAAAGTGAGACGTAAGCATAAGAGTGAGAGGGTTAGAAAAGGTAAGGGGCTATGTGTCCTGGGCAAAGATGTGACATTAGATATGGTTATTTCTCTGTCATCAAACGCTTTGGTGGGGAAACTGGAATTTGTTAAGTTGTCAAGGTATGAGATAATGGATTTGGTTAGGGAAAAGTGGAAGCCACTTTTAAAGACAGTGCCAAGGGTTCTCATGCTAATGAATGGATGAATTTGTTTCATTTTCTCGTCGGTTGAAGATAGGAATATTATCAAGGAGAGATTTTAGATCATTGAGAGCGCTTCTCTTGTTTTAACTTGGTGGCATGTGTTTTTAAACCTTTGGAAGGAAAAATTCAATAAGATAAATTTGTGGGTTTATTACCCAGTTTCCCCCTACATTGTTGGTGTTTGACAGGTTTTATGGCTATTGTGAAATCCATAGGAAGTTTCATTCTTATTGAAGAATAATACTTACTGGCAAATGATTGTAGTATCCCTAGAATGTTGGTGGAATTTGATGTCTTGGAAGGGCTTCCAGTTGAATTAGAGGTGGTCTGGGAGGGAATCTCCTTTTCACATAGGTTTGATTATTTGAAGTCACCCTTTAGATGTCATAATTCCAGACAGCCTGGACATGTTAAAGCAAACTATTTGATCCCTTGTTTTGGATATGTGCCTCGGAAGGGTCTTTCGTCTTTAGAGGAAGATAATGATGTCATAGAATCGGGAATAAATTTCCTCATCTCGATGGATGTGAATTCGGCAGTGGATTTTCTTGGTAAGTTCTACAATCAAATCCATGTTCTCTCAAAATTCTTATCAATTGATGTTATTTCAAATTCTCTGCTTGCAGGGGGTTGGGATTTTTCTAGTAATGTTTTCAGAGATAGAGACTGAAAAAAGGGTTGTGTTGAGGAAGGAAACTACTCCTTTAAGTGTTTTTTCGTCTCCACAATAAAATGAGGGTTTGTGTTTAAATCAGTCATTGGTTGGTGTGGAGGATGTGAGAGAAAATCTTGGTATGGAGGAAGATTCATATTTTCCTCTTTCAGAGAGGAATTCAGATATGCCTTTAGAGAAGTATGGAGGGAAGGAAGGTTCGGGTTTACACCCCTTACAGTCTAAAGAAGAGGGTTTGAATATAGAAATTTTTCCATACCATTTGAAGGATAAGGGTAATTACTTTTTCTCCTGAAGATTTTCCTACCCTCCTAGATTTGGTTTCTCCAAAACCGATTCCAAACTATTTTGCGGTGATTAATGGAAATCTAGAGACTGCGTCAATTTCTTCCATAAGATCTATGAATGTCACTATTTCAAATCAGTCTAGAAGAAATAAAGGGAAAAGTAATTTGGAAGAATATTTACAAATGGCTATTTTTAATCCTAAGGTGACGTCTCTTTTTCAAAGGGGTCTTGAGAAATCAGATGGTTCTTTAGCTTTTACTAATAATGGGGCTCTTAGAAAGGATGCGGCACTTGAGGAGGTTATCCAATAAAGCTAGTAACCTTTAATATCATAGGGTTGGGTTGTTCACCTAAAAGAACTGTGTTAAGGAGGCTTTTAGATAGGGTAAATCCCTTGGTGATTCTTCTTCTGAAAACAATGGCGAATGAGTCTTTTGCATTTGATTTCTTCTTAAAAATTACGCCAAATTAGAAGTGTTGTGCTATGGAGTCTATGGGTCCTTATGAGGGTCTTATTCTAGATTGGGACCCTTTGGTTGTTGATTTTAGATCTTTTTCTTCGAGAGGTGATTTGATGGTGGAAGGAAAGTTATTAGGTTTCAATTTTCCTATCATAACTATTAATATTTATGGCACGTATAATCACAACAAGACCTTATGGGAAAGAATTAGAGATGCGGGTGTGCTTAATCACAAGGGATTCATTCTTGGAGGTGACTTAGATTTAACTTTGGATGATTCTGAAATTTGGGGAGATGGTATATTGAATTATCTATTGCTTGCTTTTTTCACTTCTTTCTTTGGTCAAACTAGACTGGTTGATATCGAGCCTTATGTTTTGGGTACAACTTGGACAAATGGTAGATTTGGTGGTGCTAGTAATGCTAAGACACTGGATATATTTTTTGTCTAAGGATGTTTGAGATTCTCTTGGTTGTTACAGATCATTATCAATTTCTACTAGGATTTATGATCATAGAGTTGTGGTTCTTGAATTAGACTATGAGAAATTCTTTACATATTTTCCTTTCAAATTTAACAGGGTTTGGTTGGAGGAAGTTTTATTTTGCAAGTTGGTTGAAGATAAGTGGAAGGTTTTATATGACTCGGTGTAGCTTCCCCCTATGTTGTGTTTCTTGAAAACACTTTCTCTTCTTGACATCGAGGTAAAGAGATGGGAAAAGGAGAAGAAAAAGGAATCCATGGAGATGTTGGAGATGATTGAAGGGGAGATTGATGATTTGGAGGACCAGCTAGTGGAGGATTATTCCCCATCCAGAAAAGAGATATTGTTTGATCTTCATGCAAAAAGGGAAAAGATCCTTCTTCAAATGAAAAAGACTTGGAGATCAAAGAGTCACGCAGTATGGCTTGAGGTTAGAGATAATAACACAAAGTTTTTCTATAGGTTCGCCAACCAGAGAAGAATTACAAATTCGATATGGGAAATAAAGAATCGAAGTGGGTCTTTTATAAGTGATCAAAGATCAATAAAGGAAGAAGTTGAGATTTGTTTTAAATATATTTACAGTCAAGATCAGAGGCAAAATCTGGAGCAATAGTTAAAAATTTTAAAGAATTATCCTAGATTTTTTCAATGACAAAGAAGGTTTAAAGGTGGGTTTGGAGGCGAGTATTTAAGAAGTTAAAAATGTTTTATCTGATTTTTCTAGTGACAAGAGTCCCAGTCCTAATGGTTGGCCACTAGAGTTCTATTTACACATTTTTTATTTGTTGGGGAAAAAGGTTACCCTATTTGTGAATGAATCTCAAAGATTGAGTAAGATACCTTTCACGATGAATCTATCCTTCTTAGTCCTCATTCCGAAGAAGGATAGGCATCAAAATATTAGTGACTATAGGCCCATATCCTTGTGTAATACTATGTACAAGATCATCACAAATATCATTGCGAACATGATACAAGGAGTTTTATGTAGATCCATTTCTAAAGAATATTTTTTGTTGCCAACTAGACAGATTATGGACACAGTTGGCATTGCACTAGAATGACTTCATTCTATAAAGTAGAGAAAGTTGCAAGCTTTTGTTTTAAAGGTTGACTTGGTTAAGGTTTATGACACACTGGATTGGACCTTGTTACATCTTATCCTTATTCATATTGGTTTACCCTATGAAGTTATGAGTAGGATTAGGGGGTGCATCTCTTTAGCTAATCATGCTACTTTGGTGAATGGCACTCCCACTACTTTTTTCCAAAGCTCCAAAGGCCTTAAGCAAGGTTTCATGTAGTCGTTGCTTGTTTTTTTGTTGGTTATCGATGGTTTGAGAAGATTGATTGATGAACATAAGAAGGAAAAGAGGATAAAAGGCATGAAGATCTCTCCTTCCCTTTTTATTTCTCATCTTCTATTCATTGATGATATCCTGATTTTTGGGAGTGGTTTTAAATTGGAAAGGATGCAGTTCAAAGATGTTTTCGATCTATTGTGATTGGCATCTAGTATGCTAGTGAGTGAACTTAAATCTCATTTTTATTTTTCAAATGATGATGATGATTTATGTAGATAGATACATTCCATTTCCCTTGTTCTATGTATTCTATTGATGAGGGCTTCAGATACTTGGGATTTTTTCTTAAGCTAAATTCTTATTCCATTGCCAACTAGAATTGGTTGTTAAAGAAAGTTTATAAAAGAATTAGATGTTGGTCATTCAAATGGCTATCAGTTGGAGGGAGACTCATTCTTGCGAATGCAATATTGTAGAGTATTCTGGTGTTTTGGTTTTCATTATATATTCTACCAGTCGCAATGGTTTTTAAGTTAAGAAGAAAAATGTATAATTTCATTTAGGCGAGCAGTTTGAAAATTTTGAAATTTCATTTGGTTGCTTGGGATAGTTTAGCGTTACCAAAGTTAAAAGGTGGTTGGGGTTTAAAGGATTTGTGTTCGGGTACACAGGGTACTCCCAAAAGACCGAACACCTAGAGCAATCACTTCACACAAATAGNTGTTTGTCACGTGGTTAAAACCCTCGAGAGGGAAACAGTCCATGGCCCCAGCCAAATAGCTACTTGGAGCAATTTATTATGCAAAAGAAAGAAATTTACAGATGATCTTCTCATAATTGAAAGAAATTTACAGATGATCTTCTCATAATCGATCCTGAGACCTGTGGATTATTTCCCTCTCAAGTGCTTTTACCACATGACAAACATCAATGTATTGATCTGTGATCTATTTGTGTGAAGTGGTTGCTCTAGGTGTTCATTCTTTTGGGAGTACCCTATGTACCCGAACAATTTAAGCTTTTTTAATACTGCTCTTTGTTAAGATTTCATATGCTAGACTAGATATTATTAGTGTTCAATTCAAATTCACAGCAGTAGCATATGTAGAATCACTGAAAGAAACACAATTACAAGATATACACAGTATTTATCTTGGGAAACCCTCAAGGGGAATAAAACCCAGAGAAAACTTCCTTTCTATAAGATGTATAAGATATAACCCCAAAAAATAGTATTATCCTCCTTTTGGTCTAGATCTCTCTCTCCTATGCGCTACTCAAGTGGGTGAGTATGTGTTAAAATAAGAATCACAACCCTCCTATTTATACACATTGAGCCAACTGAATTTTACCCTAAACAAGTTAGCCCCACTAAATAGTCTAGACCGACTTCACCTAGGAAGACTCAAAACAATATATTATATTATTCATTAGGGTACTAATGACCCGACTTACAATGGAGGCTTTACTGCATAACTTTATGATGACCAAATACAAGAGTAACACCCCGTCGAAGGAATAATGACATCTCCCTTAGGTTACAACAACATTATCATAGACTATAGGAGAACAGAGAGACAATATCTTTAATAGTACATCGAGGTAATACATCTATACTTCATAGGAAGTTTCACAATCAGTTTCTGGAACGGTTGTTATTCAATGTCTTCATCTTCCGCATCACACGATCACTTGATCCTTTGGAAGCAACACTTCGATCTTCCAATCCTTTGTAGCAGCACTTGGATCTTCTAATCCTTTGCAACAGCTCTTCAATCTTCGATCCTTTGCAGCACTTTCAATCTTCACGATCCTTCGTAAAAGCACTTCGATCTTCAATCCTTTGTAGCAGTACTCTAATCTTCTTGATCCTTTGTAGCAGCAACACTTCGATCATTTCGATCCTTTTCAATAGTACTTCGATATTCTTGATCCTTTGCAACCACACTTCAATCTACTTGATCCTTTTGTCACCTCACTACCTGTAGTACACATTATATCTTTGCGAGATGATCAATCCCTATCACTTTAGGATGTGATTCCAAGGACGATGAAATCCTCCATCAGTCTGATCCATAAAATCAATCAGCTAAATCATCTACAACTAAATGTAGATCTCGACCACACTCAGTGTATGCCCTGTCATCTATGAGGACTCATCGTAGACCATCCATACCACTGAGGTTGGGACCACTCCCAATTGATTGTTATACTACGGTATCTACATTTACGTGTAGGCATACTCTTCCAAGCAATAGTATTGTCTACAGAGTAGATCTTGACCATGTACAAAATGTTGGCCCATCGTAGAACATCCATACCACTGAGGTCAAGACCACTCCCAAGTGAGTGTTATACTATGATGTTCATGAGGAATCATCATAGCGCATCCATATCATTAAGGTTAGGACCACACCCAAACGAGTGTTATTCTATGGTATCTACATATGAATGTAGGCATACTCTCCATACAAGAGTATTGTCTGCAGAGTAGATCTCAACTGCATACAAAATCCCAGTCTTGTTGTCCGTGAGGACTCATCGTAGAAAATCCTTACCACTGAGGTTAGGACCACTCCTGAGCGAGTTTTATTCTACAGTATCCACGGCTAAATGTGGGTACTCTCCATGCGATATTAACATCTATAGGATCATCCTTAGTAAGGGCCACTCTCATGCACAGAGTGTTATACCTGTCATCCTCAAGGGGGGATACTATCATCCACAAGTGAATGTCAGACCTTCATCATCACTGTCATCCATCATCGATGTCATTCTTATCATTACTCCCTCTTTTCTAGGAAGTTCCATATTATCAACCTGCTCCCCCTTTGTCTGAGGAGGGTTCATGTCTTCAACCTGATATGCATTTTCAAATAAGGTCCATATCTTCATTATATGTAGTTCCATCACACTTCCTCTTTGTAAGGAAGGTATTTTCGAACTATACCAAGCTTGTCACAAAAATATTCAAACTTTACTCAAGAAAGAGGCTTGGTCACTACATCAACAAATTGATCATCGGTACTCACATACTGGAGATTAATAGCTCCCTTTTGTACCATATCCCTTATATAAAAATATTGGATTTCTATGTGCTTAGATTTGTCATGGAACACTGGATTCTCTGTCATCTTTATACAACTATAGTTGTCATAGAGAATTACTATGGTGTCCAACTCCATGTCAGATAATCATGACATCAGCTTATGAATCCATATCGCTTTACAACAAGTGGAGCAAGCTGCAATGTACTCTACTTCAGCTATACTGAGAGCAACACTGGATTGTTTCTTACTAAACCATGAGATCATGGTGGATCCCAGACAATAACATCCACATAAGGTGCTATTCCTGTTTGTGGCACTTCCTACCCAATCTGAATCTATATATCCATATAATTTGTAGTCATGATCTCTCCCATATTATAGTCCCAAATCTATCGTACCTTTTAGGTACGTCATCACATGCTTTGAAACTATCAGGTGAACTCGCCTAGGTTTAACTAGATAATGACTCAAGGTATTCATAGCAAAGCATATATATGGCCTTATGTTCATCAGATACATTAATGACCCAATAATCTGTCTATACTTAGTCGTGTCCACTAATTCTGATGTCTCATCAAACAACACCTTCAGGTTGGTGTGCATGTGTGTGGCCATGGCCTTGAAATCTAACATATCAAATATTTTTAAGATTTCTATTGCAAACTTTCTATGATTTAGAAATATTTCTTATGGGATTTTCCACACTTCCATCCCTAGGAAATAATGCATCAATCCAAGATCTTTCATCTCAAATTCTTCAGCTAGCTTCTTCTTGCAATCTGTGATCTGTTTCTCATTTCCCGTCAGAAATAGATCATCCACATACAGTAATAATATGATAGGTTCATCATCCATAATGTTCATATAAAGTTTAGGATTGGATTTACTCTTAGTGAAGCCCAAGATTTTCAAGAAGCTATCTATTCTACCATACCAAGCTCTTGGAGCTTGCTTCAATCCATACATAGCCTTTTTCAACTTGCATACATGATTCGTTCTATCTTCGACTTCAAATCCTTGTGGCTATTCTATGTAAACCTCTTCCCCACTCACACCATTAAGGAAGGTTGTATTTACATCCATCTGGCGTAAGTTCCATTTCATCATGGAAGAAAGTGCCATGATGGTTCTGATGGAAGTGTACCTTGCTACTGGAGAAAATGTCTCTCCATAATCGATCCCCTCTTTCTGAGAGAAACCTCTAGCCACAAATCTTTCTTTGTAATTTTCAATACTTCCGTCAACAACATGTTTTATCTTGTAGATCCATTTCGAAGATACCACACTCTTGTTTTCTAGTTTGGGAACTATATCCCAAACATCACTCTTCATGATCGACAATTATTATTTCATCATTGCTTCAACCCATTCTTTCTTCTGTGCAGCTTCCTCATAGCTGGTGGGTTCTTGATCTACAAGGTCACATATCAAGGCTACATAATAGGAATATGGCTTTGATCTTTTGTTGCTTCTTATGGATCTTTCTAAAGCTCCATGTATTTCTACTTCTTGTATGATTTCTCTTACCCAAGCAAGTTTTCTCTTTCCAGAGATATCCATAGTAGGGGGATCCTAAGGTTCTAGTATGTCATGATCTTCAGATGTTGTTATTTCAGGAGAGGTTTCAACTTCTACCATTTTGGGAGGTACATACTCTTCATGTACTTCTTCAAGCTGACACCTTCTAGATTTCTTAAGGGCTATCTCTTCATCGAATGTTATATCCCTACTAATATCGATATGATGGAATCCTGAGATGTATATCTTGAAGGATTTGGAGACTTCACAGTAGCCAACAAATATTTCCTTCTTTCTAGAAGGATCCAACTTGGTTCTCTTCTCTTTTGGAATATGTACATATATTGGGCATCCAAATATCTTGAGATGGCTTACTTTAGGTTTCTTTCATGTATACATCTCTTCAGGAGTCTTGAATCCAAGAGTATTGTGAGATAATATATTTTGCACATATACGGTTGTTCCTCCCGCTTCAACCCATAGGTGCATGGGGAGGTCTTGGTCATGAATCATGGTCTTCACTGCTTCCATGATAGTTCTATTCTTTCTTTATGCAACACCATTCTATTAGGGATTATAGGGAGTGGTTAGTTCCCTCTAGATTCTTGCCTCCTTACATAATGCTTCAAATTCCTTTGAAGTGTATTCTCCACCATTATCTGATCTCAGTGTCTTGATTCTCTTTTCTGAGTGGTTCTCTATCAAGGATTTGAATTCCTTTAATTTCTTGAACAATTCACTCTTATTCTTCAAGAAGTATATCCAAGTCTCTCTTGAATAATCATCAATAAATGTGACATAACACTCATGTCCACTAAGTATATGGAGGGAATAGGAGCACATACATCAGAATAAATTAGTTCCAATGTACCTTTGGTCTTTGTTTCACTTTTCAGAAAGGGATTCTTGATGTTCTTTCCTCTTACACATCCTTTGCAAATTCCCTTATTTTCGATCTTCAGATCTGGTGACCCTATTACCACCTTGCTTACATAGGGTAATGATTTGTAGTTGATGTGAGAAAGTATCCTATGCCACAGTTCACTTGAGTTGGTAGTCTCATGGACAAGGGTTGTCTCTGGATGTCCTTTGAGCTTGTACAATCCTCCTTCTTCTTCTCCAATGACCACAACATCTTCAAGTGTCTTTCCTTTGGACCACATAAGTACTTGTCCATCTATAAAAGAAACTCTATATCATTTCTTATGTAGAGCAAAGATGGAAAGTAGGTTCTTTTTCAAACCTGGTACATACAGTACTTCCTTCATCTTCATGGAAGTCCTAGAGTCAAGCTTGTAGCTTGATTCACCAATACCTTTGATGGGATATTGATAGTCGTCTCCCAATGATACCTTTTGGGGAGAGTTCTTCTCTTAAGTCTTGACATAGTTTGATTCTTCCCTATCATGTGCTTTGAGGCACCACTATCAATAAGCCATGTATCTTCTCTAGGTGTTATAGACCCAGATAGTGCATAGAATAACACATATTCGTCTACATATTCACATCTAGTTTTCTTTCGAGGTATTTCTTCTTCTTCATCCTCATCTTCAACTAGATGAGCATGATGTCTCTTGTTGTTGTTGTTTTTCTTTGGTGATGGACATTCTCTAGAAATATGTCCTATCTTATGACAATTGTAGAATTGATACTTTGAGTAATCCTTCTTCTTCTTTTGAAACTTCTTCTTTGAAGGCTTATGATTACTCTTCTTGAAGTTTGATTATTTTCTTCCTTTAGTATGGGTGGCTAGAGCCTAATCATCTTCTCTGAGTAGAGATTCTCTATTGGCTACTCTAGCTTCTTCTTGTATGCAATCTTTCCATACTATGTCAAACTCCATACTCTCTTTTCTGACACACAAAGTCTGAATGGATGAGTCCCAAGGTCTAGCGAGACCATTTAGAGTAGTCATAACTAATTCATCCTTATCAAGGGTGTCTCCAATAGCACTTAGTTGTTCTCTAAATTGACATACCCTTTGAAGTAATATTGAATAGAGTCTCCTTTGCTCATCTTGGTGCCCTTCAGTTGAGCTCTCATATTCATCTTTCTGTTGATGTTCCTTCCCTCATACATTCTAGAAAGTGCATCATACATTTGCTTTGGTGTCTTCTTAGATGACACTTGAGGGATCAAGGGATCTGTTGCTAGGGTTTTAGCCCTAGCTTGTACGAATGAGTACCTACTAAGGACAATGGATTCCTTAGTAGCAGTTCAATGATATTTGAATTAAAAGCTATAACTGAAATAAAAAACTAAATTTAAACAAGTTAATTAAGCAAAACAGTAGAAAGTAAATAACATGAAACAAAAACAGTAAATAGTAAATAATGATCTTTATTGATGTTACCTCCAATGTGGAGGTTGGTGAAGTCCGTTGCGTTGGTCCGATGTCGGTGGCTCCGAGCTTCAAGCTGCTTCTTCTCTTTCTCCAATGGTGGAAATGGGCCAAAAGGGGCTCTCACGGTGAAAGTAGCTCAATGGTGAGCTAGGTTTTCAAGAGCAATTTTGGCAGAGGCAGGATACTTGTGATTGTGGATGTGAAATAAGGTGTCTCCTTCACTTATTTATAATTGGAAACCATGCGGTTTTAGGTTTAGGGTTTGTTGATTAGGGTTTCAGCTTTTTAGGGTTTGCTGATTAGGGTTTCAGTTTTTTAGGGTTTTTTCCTCTTTTTCCTCATTATTTTATATTTTTTCTACCCTTTTAGGGTTTTTTGCTATTTTTGGAGGAAAAAAGGGGTTTATGGCCTTTTTGGAGTTATTTTAAGCCTTTTGGAGACTTTTTAGATGGTTTCATGGGTTTTTGATGGAGATATAGTAGGAAAATGGACAAATGAGCCATATAATGGGGTAGATGAGGTAGTGAACCATTTTTGGGTGTTAACAGATTGCCCCCTGATGTGCAAGGGTAGGAGCTCATCGTATGGCCGATGGACATCATAAGTCATAATTGGTTTTCCTGGGGTGTGGAGAAGAGAAAGAACCAGCTGAAGTCCGGAACACCGATCTCGAACCACCTGCAAGGACTGAAAAGTACATAACCTCAATAATGGATGAGGAATCATCTGATCATCTGAACGAGGCGGGCATTCCCATGCTCGTATCAAGATATATCATAGTAATAACAATGAGGTCCAAAATATGGGGACCTTAACATATACATGTCCTCAAATACTGAATGAGGAAGAATCTCAATAGATGGACGAGGCGGGAATTCCCATGCTCGTATCAAGATACATAAAAATCACTGTGAGGCCCAAAATGAAGGACCTGTAGTAGATAATCACTATGCATATCATGAGGGTCCGGAAGGGACACAAATCTGGAACATACTGCTGAGCTGACCATGTCTAAGCTGACCATGTCTGAGCTGAAAAACTGATACATTGGAATGGCAGCAGTGCTACTGAATGTGGTTTTGAAGGAACTGAGGAGCTGTTGGATCAAAGTGACAACGGTCATACTTGCCATGGTACAATGGTCTGGAACTGGACTGGGTACTCAAGGAAGCATGGAACTGGATGGCTTCTGAATACAATCTCCAACGCAGCCCGGATATTCACGGGAACATGTAACTGGTCGTTCCAAAGTGACTCACCAATGTGCTAGATTCGGGGGAAATCCGGGGTCTTCGACACATACTAGAAGGGATATACATCCTGCGCGATTCTCAACGATGCGATTAAGGTGCTGAAGTCGAGCATGTGAGAAACAACTATTCGGAGAGGCAATGATGAGTCCTCTCAAAATGGTCCATAGGCACTCACCACAGATGGTGATGGGTCCAAGGGGCAGGGACCTCTGGGTCTATCCTCTGGAATAGAGGGGCTGTCGTCGACAGAGGGAGACCTGCAACTATCAAGGCAATGATGTTTCCTTGACAGGAGCGCGAGGTGAAAAACCGAATTGTGATAGTACTGATGGCAGGAGTGAAAAACTGGGGGGAATAACTGGGCAAGTAGAGTGGGTGGACTCAAAGTTCCTTGGTTCAGAGTATGATGGCGGGGATGATTGAGTAGCATATGAGACTGACTGGCGGTAAATGGATCATAGCGGTATGGGATCTGGGAAGTTCACTGGGCTGAGGGGGACTCAAGCTATGGTAACATGGTAGTAGACTGCAGAATACTTCTGAACAAAGGCGACCTGATTGGAGGTGCTGCCGAGAGGATTGATCATAGCGCCAAGAGGCGCGGGGGGACTTATTCATGGGTTAGTGAACTAGAAGAAGTGTGGATATAAAGTGGTACTGTCATGTGGATTTTACGAGCCCATGACAGTTCGTGCTCGTGGTTGCTTTCAATTTTAAGGAGTCTGAAAGCAAATAAGAAGACTCTGAAGTATTTGAATGGTACTGTCGTGTGGATTTTACGAGCCCAGGACAGTACATGCTCGTGGTTGCTTTCAATTTTAAGGAGTCTGAAAGCAAATAAGAAGACTCTAAAGTAGTAGAATGGTACTGTCATGTGGATTTTACGAGCCCATGACAGTTCATGCTCGTGGTTGCTTTCAATTTTAAGGAGTCTGAAAGCAAATAAGAAGACTCTGAATTAATGGCCAAGCAAGGAGAAAGTGTTCGATCAAGGAACATTTATGATGACCAAGACTGAGGGTGGGGGATGAACACTGGTGGGCCTCCTTGCGGGGTGAATGAATGGTGACAAAATAACGAAACATTTGCAGTATGACAGGAGTGGATGGGTCATGTAAAAGTGTGAAATAATCTGATGACGGCCGATGTGGCACGCAAATTGATGCGGCAAGGTGTAGGGACACACTGTTGTAATTGTACCAAGTGAGAGCGAGAAATGATCTCAAGCATCATCACGAGCTCGGAAAAATGAATCCGGTGATATAAAAAGGGTTAAAAACGGAGAGCGGCCCAAGCGGCATGCAAACCGAGGCAACTATTGGTGTCTAAAAAATGGGCAAAAAATGATGTAGTCAAAAAGATGCAACGAGGTGACCATTGGGATGATCTCGTTGTGTTGATTCCAATGGTGGAAACGGTTTGGAAAACGAACTCCGTATGGGTCCAGAATGGTCAAAACAAGAACAAAGTCGACGGACTATAAATAGTAAGTGGGCCCAACATGACACGTCATTTGTACTATTCGAGGTTGATTCGCGATTGGAGTGAACCAGAGTTGACGTGTGATTTTTGGACGATCCGACCGGCGGATTCGATATTTGGGAGAGCCAGGTATTCCGTTAAACTTACACCTGTTTTGTTTTTTGGGTTGGGAGGGTTGGTGGGCCCCAAGGGAGGATGTTGTACGGTCCACAGGGGTGGACCGCGGGTTTAGTGGTCAAAACCGCGGTCTCTGAACATGAGTTTTGACAAGGACAGCCGCGGTCAGAGACCGCAACTGTTCGGCTTGACAGCCGCGGTCTGGACCGCGACTGTCGGACTTGACAGCCACGGTCTGGACCGCGACTATTGGACTTGACAGTCGCGGTCGGGACCGCGACTGTTCGGCTTGACAGCCGCGGTCTGGACCGCGACTGTCGAGCTTGACAGCCGCGGTCTGGACCACGACTGTCGGGCTTGACAGCTACGGTCGGGACCGCGACTGTTCGGCTTCACAGCCGCGGTCTGGACCACGACTGTCGGGCTTGACAGCTGCGGTCTAGACCGCGACTGTTGGGCTTAACAGTCGCGGTCGAGACCGCGACTGTTCGGCTTGATAGCCGCGGTCTAGACCGCGACTGTTCTGGGTTATGGATGGGTGGGCAGGTCTGTTATTTGGACATGAGCCTAATGAGACTTCTTTGTGTGATTTGCAGGATGCCACGGGTGATATGGCAGGAGAGGGAGATGCCAGAGGACCTAGTGACTGCCATCCGAGAGGACTGTCGGGTGCGGTCCATGCTGGGGCTCTTTGGACTGCTGAAGTTCGCTGAGATCCCGATGATACGGTCAGTAGGGTTACTGCTGAACCGCTTGATTGATTTCTGGGAGCCCGAGACACAGGCGTTTCGGGTGCAGGGAGAGAGGGTGGACCTCACCCTGATTGATGTTTATTTCTTGACGGGGTTACCCTGCCTGGGGAGGGTAGCAGATACACAGCCGCGAGTCTCCGCGGATCTGGATATAGATGACTTGGCAGTGCGGTTCTGCAGGGCAGACGCGAGGGTGCATAGGAATGCACTCCGGATTCAGGACTTACGGGAGCCAGCAGTACGTGCGATGGCAAC
>LPNX010362839.1:276106-306524 GCA_001517045.1 Pseudotsuga menziesii | reverse complement strand
TCAAAGACTCCAACTCTAATAAAATTTATTAAAATTTACCAAGAGACACTGCAAAACGTCCTACAAACATTGGTCACTACTGTTTTGCCTTGCTGTTCAAGGTTTTTACTACAAGCACTTTCATTTTATTTTTACTGCAAGCACTCCAACACATTTACTTTCAGTTTCATTTACTTTCTGTTCTGTAATTGCTCATGTGGTGAATGCTTAACATTTGTTTAAAGTGCTTCAAGTAAATCAAATTTAAAGTTTATCTTTCCTTTATTTACTGTTGGTCAATAATTTCCATTTAAAATTTTCTTCTGTTTTCTTTAGTTCATAACTTGTAAATCTCGTTCATTGGTTAATATTGATAAATTTAGATCAACTGTATATTGCTTAATATCTTGATTCATTATTTATTTGCTCATTCATTTTGTTGTACAACACCTAAGCTGTAGTTTAATTCTAACTTGAATCTCAAATTCATTTTGTAAGTTTATAAAGCTGTAATCCACCTTTAGACTCCATTTGTAATAGGCACTGGTCTTTATTTGTCTCAAGGTCTGCTTGTCATTAAAGGAATTTTGTGCACTTGCATGTTGCTTGTCATTCCTTAGATATTCTAAAGTCTTAGCCTTAATTCTTAATAAAAGATCCCTTTAATTAATCTGTAAATTAATTAATAAACCTGGAACATAGTCTTTCCATAGGGACTACCCCCCTTGGCTCTGTTGGGATCTTGCCTAAACAGAGAAGCTGTAGACTGTGGTGACAGTGGTCCCCAGCTCTCGCTTGCCCCCAAGGACACACATAGCAGGTTGTGACTTTCCTGCGTCTTAAAGTGTGAATTAGGCGGCAACACAGACCAAACACTGTCTAGAAAGGTCATAGATTTTAACTATATGTAAATCCCTCGAAGAAGAAGAGAAAAAAATACTTTCTGAAACCTAGTCTGCAACATTAATCCATGAATGCTTCCGAAAGAAAACATCTAGCTATCAGAGAGAAAGGGTGTACTCTCCTTTGAATTCATTTTATATTTGTATAAATTTCTCCGGTTTAAAAACATGAACCAAATTCATATTAATAAACAGTTGGAGAATTTATAGTTTAAAATGATGAATTAATAAATGAAATGGACTATAGAATTAATGAATGCATCTGCAACATAGTGATTTAAAATTTGAAAAATGACAAAGAAAAATATCAAAGATTATCCAAAATTTGAAAAATGACACAAAAATATCAAAGATTATCCAAACCTGGGCAATAGGTTCCGCCTAGGTACACATTCAAACTCACTTACCTATATGACAAGTTGAGAGAAGGCTTGTTGTACCAACAAATAAAACACCTCTAATATCAACCGAAAGACATACCTTGGGTCACATAACTGAGCACGTACTCTACAGACCAATCCAAAAAATAAATAAATGTATGGTAGAACGTTCTCATGTTGCTTTTAATCATCTTTCAAAAACTGAAACATTATATTTAAAATATAATTATGTATTGTGGAAGTTGTATTATAAAACTTCAAAATACAAGAAAAAAGAGACTGGGGGTGCCCCACACAGAGCCTTGACACTGAAGATCCAATTAATTCAAGGCACATCACATGTTCATGGATAACTGAAGAACTAACATAACAACAAATAAATTACATGTACCTTCTATGCCTTTAGGGCAAAGTACTTATACTTTCTTGTACCATTCACTGCTACCCTGAATATTCATTTTCCAATTTAATAAAATCCATCATTCCATAAAACCAGAAAACAATGTCAAAAAAAGCAGAAGCTACTTTATAGTAGTACAATAGTGTTTTATAGTTAGTTCATGGCAAAATGAGAGGGAGGAAAGGGATTTGATAGAGAAAACACCAAACCATTTATTGTTATTGGTAATTCTTACGGTTTTCCAGCTCATAAGTCTCTTTTGCCAACGCATAATATGCCCATTGTGCAGTTGTTCTCAATAACTGGTGAGATTAGCAAAAACAATCATTAGATTAATTATGCAATCCAACCTTAGGATGATATGTATGTGGATTTCTCTTAACTAAGAAACTTCAAAATAATTTGATAACCCCATTAGCTAAAGTAGGCTTTAGTATCCATTTCACTAGCAATATTTTATAGATTAACCACAACACCCACTGCTTTGTTGTTTGAACAAAATCAGAGAATGTTTACCTTGTCCTTGCACCTTAACAGCATCATACATAATACTCTAAATCCCACAAAATACTACAAAAAGAGAAAACTCATCTCATCTATCGTAAACTGGACACAAACCAAACACCCTTTAGAAAGGTCATAGAACTTAACTATATGTAAATACCCGTTTAAAATTAGTATGCAACATTAATCTATGAATGCCTTGAGTGTACTCTACACAGAATTCTTTTTTTTAAGAATTTTTATCTAAAAACATGAATCAAATTCATCTTAACAAACTGGTTGAAGAAATTTTTTATTTAAAATGATAAACCAAATTCATCATGGATTATTGTAATATTGTAATAGAATTAATGAGTGCATTTACAACATAATAAACTAATAGAATTAATAAAAGCATTTACAACAGAATTAACTAAAATTTGAAAAATGAAAAAAATATATCAAAATTATCCAAACCTGGGTCCTGCCTAGAAGCGAAGATCAAGGAGAGGCTCTCTGTTACCAACAATAAAAACACCTCATGTGTCAATCTTAAAACATGCCTCAGGTCACATAACTCATCGCATAGTTTTTACTGCAGACCAACCAAAATGATGAAGAGATGTGCCATCAAACTTTATCATGCTACTCTGAAAAATGAAAATATAATGTCTATTGTGTAGTTGTTCTCATTCTCAATACCTAGTGACATTAGCAAAAACAGTCATTGGATCAATGCAACCCAATCTTAGGAATCAGGATAATATGTATGTGGGCTGCAATTAACCAAGATACTTCTAAATAATTTGATAACCTCATTAGTATAGTAGGATTTAGCAGTGTTCCACGGGGACGCGCCTCCCAGGGTCAGGGGCTTGCCCCCTACGCTTCCCATGCCCCGGGGGCTGGGGGGCTCCATGGGAAACGTTTCCCAGCGCCCCCCTTTTTGCGAAACTTGGGGAAACGCGGGTCTAGGAGTTTCCCGGATTGGGGGGCTCCCACACGCCCCCTCCCGAAAATGGGGGGCTCCGACAGGCCCCCACTGCCCTTGATTTTTAAATTTTTTTTACTTTAAAAAAAATGGTTCATCTTAAATTTTAGGCTTTTACACTAAATGGTCATTTTAAAACGAAATAGAAACAAATAAAAAGAAACAAACATCGATATGATATGCTTGGCTATAACAATTACATTAAATTACACTAAAGTCTTCGGGAACATATGCATGCTAGTATGCAAATGGTGATGGGATGAGGAATTGATATGTTTATATGTTGGGGTTCATATTTTTATTAATTTTTTTTTTTTTTTTTATAATTTTAGAGACCGACCCCCCTATGTTAGGGACCCTGACGCCTCCCCGCCCCCTCCTCCCCCAAAATACCCCAAAATTTTGGGGTGTCTCTACACGTCCCCAATGTGCGTTTCCCCGCTCCCACGCCCCCCCGTCCCGGAAACTTGGTGGAACACTGGGATTTAGTATAAATTTCACAAGCAATATTTGCTAGATTGACCACAATACCTACTGTTTTTGTTGTTTTAAGAAAATGAGAGCATATTTACCTTGTCAATGCACTTTAACAACATTACATACCCACAAAATACTATGAAAAGAGAGAACTGAGAACTCATCTCATCTATCGTAAACTGCAAACAGACCAAACACCCTCTAGAAAAGTCATAGAACTCAACTATATTAAATTCCTGTTGAAAACACTCTGCACCATTAATCTATGAATGCCTTACAAAGAATAAAAACATAAAATATATCTGGCTAGAGAAAGAGTGTACTCTACAATGAAGTCATTTTTTCTTTCCGGGCCCAAATTCTTGGTTTAAAAGCATGAATTCATCTTAATCAGGAGGGTTTTTCCAGGACCGGGCATATGTATTTTGTGTAAATGTGGGGCGGAAACAGTATCTCATTTGTTTGCTCAGAGCTCTTACACGCAGCAGATCTGGTGGTGTGTGAAGGGACACTTGAGGTTCAATGGATTCTAGTTTGGTGACTCTTTAACCGAATGTTTGGATCAATGAAGGCACAGACATAAATCTAGTATGGATATCCCCGCTATAATTTGCTGGGGAATATGGAAAGTTCGTAACAGGGCCATTTTCGAAGACCACATGGTTAATACATATCTTACTAGCCAAAATATTATTACTACAATTGGTGGGATCTCAGTCTTGGAATCCAATGATAACTCTGGTAAAAACACGAGAATCTCAGTTCATAATAGGATGCTGAGAGCAACGAATCCTCCAGGTTTAAATCAGGTTTATTGCAGAGGCTTTTTTGACGGTGCTTCTCAGAGGGATTCCTCTTGTGGTGGAGCAGGTGCTGTTATTTGGACTAATGAGCATGAATGTTTTCATATGTTGATGAATTGTGGTGGAGGTTCAAATACTAAAACAGAGCTGATAGCACTATGGATGCTCCTGTTTTTTTCAACATATAGAGGTATCAGCTTAAAACTAGTAATTGGTGATTCCAAGACAATTATTGATTGGATCAATGGCAAAAATTCATTATCAGCAATCCAGATCAGTCCATGGATGGCCAAAGTTAGGTGGATCATCAAGTCTCTACGGCATTCTGATATCAGGTTTGAACATGTTTATAGGGAGCAGAATCAATTGGCAGACGGTTTATCAAAAGATTCCTTTCATGTCCTGGAAGGATTTATACATTTCCATCATTATCAGAATGCAGTTTTGGTTCATCAAGGGCGTTTATATGTCTATTAACACATCAGGTATATACCATCTAGGCATTATTGAGACTGTCACAGGTCTTCAACACAACATCAAAGCATAGCAGTGGTCACAGCTGGATATATCGAGACTTCAGATCTGGGAAAAGCTGTTTTTATCATCGATAACGAACGACAGTCTCCAAGTTTTTGCTGCGGAATGGCCTTTAGTTGGTTTGATTTTAATGCATATCAGGCTTTTTGCTTTGCTGCAACTTAGGGATGAATTCAACTATCTTGTTGAATCTCACTCTATTATATTTGTACTTTGTATCAGTCGGCATAGTTCTTATTTTGGATTTTTTTAGATGATCCTTACAGACCTTTACTTTTATATGGAATGTATTATTGACGACTTTTGTCTGAATGGAGGATCAAGGTTCATAGACTATCACCTGATTTTTCTATGTTATTCTCACAGCACAAAATGGGGATTACCCTAGCCTATAGATGTACTCTGTCTTTTTTTTGTTTTTTGTTTGGTCCATATTGACATATGTTTTAATATAAAATATAGATTTTCAGTTGTGAAAAAAAAATCAACTTAATAAACCGGTTAAAGAAATTTTTGGTTTGAAATGGCAAACCAAAAATTAATATGTCAATATAAATTAATAAAATTAATGAACGCATTTGCATTTACAACGTAATAAACTAAAATTTGAAAAATGAATCAAATATATCAAAATTTTCCAAACCTGGGCAATAGGTTCTGCCAAGGTGCTGCCTAAAGGCTAAGGTTGAGGAGAGGCTCTCTGTACAAACAATAAAAATACCTCACGTGTCAACCTTAAGACACCACTCAGTTCACACAAGTCCACGCACGTAAATCTTCACTACACCAACCAAAATGATGAAGAGATGTGCTGTCGAAATTTCTCATGCTGTGCTGAAACGTCTTGCAAAACTGACAATTAAAATATAATCATGTAATGTGGATGCTATCTTATCCAACTTTTTAAAAAACAAGAAAGCGCTCCCACATACAGCCCTGACACTAAAGATCCAGCTAGCTGCTCAAGGCACATCACAGCACAAAGAAATTATATGTACCTCCTGCACCTGCCTTTAGGGTAAAGTGCTTATAGTTTTTTGTACCATTAACATTTATTTTCCAATACAATAAGATCCACCATTCCAGGGAAAAGTGCCTATAGTTTTTCGTACCATTCATCGCTAACCTAAACATTTATTACAAAATCCCCATGAGTTATGAACATGTAATTATTAAAAAAGGGGCCCAAAAGATGGTCCTAATGAACCATGGAACTTCTGAGCATTGATAATGAACAAGGAACTTGTTCACAACTTCGGCGGCTCACTGGAAATCCACTTAAGTGCAACTTAGTGGATAACAGAGATCATTGCCAACATCCAACTAGGGCGATGGAGTCAAGGTGAATCAAATGGAAAGAGAGGCCAAGAAGAGTACTTCCTTCAAAGATTAGGAGTCGAGACTCGGGACTGTTAGATTTTCTTATAGATTATAGTAGTACATCTTAATTGCATTTATCAATAGGATCACTAGAAGATAGACAAAGCACAGAACAATAACACAAGTATTTTTCACCTGGGAAACCCAATTGGGAAAAACCCAGCAACCTTCATTTAGATATAATAATTCTGAGATCAGAGTACAATGAAGAAAGAAAAAGAAAAATATGGAAATGCCTTCCAAATATGAAACCCTGAAAAACAGTCTTCTTCTAAGCTACTGTGTAGCTGCACTTCTGCCAAAAACTGCGCACCTCACTTGTGTTGCTGCGCTGCTATTGTGTGTAATAATCAGAAGGGGCACCTCCTATTTATACTGTTTTCCCACCCAAAAATTAGCTGGGGCCGACTTCACTTGGGGGAGCAATAATAATTTTATATTTCATAATTTTTATTTATTCTTTTATTGCTGACTTTTCACCCCAAGGATTACATTGTTCTTTCTAGGGTTTAGATGAATGATTACAACAAGTTCAACTCCCGAAGGAGGACAATAAGAATAGATTCTGAAGTTGCACAAACTCCAACACTCCCTCTCAACAAGGAAGGTATTCTTCGGTCTTCATCAGCATCATCATCATCTGGGTTTCATCTGTACATCTATACTGTCTCCATAATCTCTAAACGTACTGAAGGTTGTCTTTATAAATTTGTTCTATCCGGATGTCTGAGAGAGAATCTTCTACTACTTATCTGTCTCTACTACCAATGGAATACTTCCATACCTGGCTAGAGATCCCGGATGAGCACACGTGCACGACCGTCTACTACCTGTTCGTCTCATCTGCCAATGGGGTACTCCCATACCTAGCTGAGAACCTGAACAAGTAGAGGTACCTGCGCAATCACACGGCCATCTACTATATGTCTGACTCATCTATCGATGGGATTACTCCCATGCCTGGATGAGCAGAGGCACCTGTGTGAACCCGACCATCTACTACCTGTCTGTCTCATGTGCCGATGGGATTTCCCCCATACCTAGCTGAGAACCTGGATGAGCAGAGGTACCTCGGTGAACCCGACCATCTACTACCTGTCTGTCTCATCTGTCGATGGGATTTCTCCCATACCTGGCTGAGAACTTGGACGAGCAGAGGTACCTGGGCAAGAGTATAATGAGTGTCTCTCAGTCATCTCTCCCTCTCAAGGAGGGATACATTCTATTCTACTCTAAGTCTTCCGCTAAAATATTCAAATTTCACCCTGGGAAAAGGCTTAGTGAGAACATCTGCAATTTGGTCATCTGTTGGAATATACTGTAGCTCGACCACACCTTTCTGCACCATATACGTATGAAGTGATATCGAATCTCTATGTGCTTTGAATTGTCATGAAATACAGGATTCATTGACATCTGCACACAACTCTGGTTATCACTGTGAATATCGGTTGGCTCTGGAATCTGGCCAAACAAACCTGCAAGGAGTTTACGAAGCCAAACTGTTTCTCGAGATACTAAACTGGAAGCCATATACTCGACCTCTGCAGTACTGAGAGCTACTGAGTTTTGCTTCCTACTGCACCAAGAAATAACTGCAAAACCTAGACTGAAACAACATCTTGAAGTGCTCTTCCTATCTGTAGTGCATCCGGCCCAATTTGAGTCTGTAAACCCTTGCAATTTCAAGTCACATTCTGAATCATATCGCAGACCATATCCCACAGTGCCACGTAAGTATCTGGGTACATGTTTTGCAGCAATCCAGTGAATATGCCTTGGTTTGCACATGGACTGACTGAGAGCATTCACAGCAAAACAAATGTCTGGTCTGGTGTTCGTCAGATACATCAAGGACCCAATCAACTGACGATACATGGTGGGATCAATCAAATTTGAATCTGAACCAGATCCCTCAGCTTCTTCAAATTTGCAACCATCGAGGTAGTTATGGACTTGCATTCCAACATTCCAAATCTCTTCAATATATCTATGGTGTATTTTGTAAGTTTTTCTCAATTTCAGCCACTGATTTAAATGTCAAAAAATTATCTCAATTTAATGCCCAACTTAAAAATGCATAAGTTTGGAAATAACGTAAAATTTCAGACTGATATAAACATTGTTGTAACTCAACTTCAATGATAGAAAATGAAATAAATGCACACCATGAAATTTTCAGACACAATAATTTTTGGCAACTTGCCCAGGAAAAACCCACAAGGGGAAAACCTGTTAGGAGAAAGAGAGATTTTATTTTTCAGGAAATTTTTACAGCAATAACTCAGAAAAATTCCAAACCAACTTATCTCAACTGGAAAATTTTTATGTCTCATTTTCTGTGCAAAACAGTAAAAAATACAGCTCTGATTTTTCTGTAGCAGCCTCAAAAAACGTGCTATTGTACGGACTATACGAAATCCTGTTGTACGGCCTGTACGGCCTGCAATAAATGCCTCAAAAAATGTTGTTCAAACTACCTCGAGATTCGTGCCTACTGCCTCGAAAACTCCATCACTACCTCAAAAATCGTGCCCGATTCCTACCTCAAAAACTCTATCGATTTCTTCCTATATCTGCCTTGGGATTTGTGCCTTTGTACAAATCTGTATAGTACGATCTTCTTGTAATAAATGCAACTCCCTCAAAATTTGTGTCAGCTCCCTTCCTCGAAAATCGTGCCCTCAGCTCTTGCTAAAATTTTCCTCAATTTGCATGCAACAATCTTTCCTTCTTTCTCAGGAAAAAAATGGAAACTTTCTCTCTCAACTCTCTCCTTCAATTCAATCTGCAAAAGTGAGTGAAATGGCCTTTACTTGCCTTTTTTGTGAGAACCCTAGGGTTCATCTAATCCAACGATGGAGATTAGATGAGATGAGTGGATGAGATTAAATGCTCATAAATTTCATTTAAAAATTAAATTCACTCACCTCACTTAAATTTTCCAAAAAGTGACTTTATTAACTAAAGTCTAATTAAATGCTCATCTCAAGTCATTTAATGCAAGGGTCACTTTAATTTCCCCTTTTAAGTGACTAAGGATAAAGTCACCTAAGGGAACACTTTCCTAGGTACAAAAATCAACACTCCCTCTTACTGAGGAAGGTGTTTTGCACCACTCCCAACTTGTCTCTGAAGAAGACAAACTTGCCCCTCCCCAAAGATTTCGTCAAAATATCTACAACCTGCTCATTAGTGGAAATGTATTGTAAAATCACTGCTCCTCTGTGAACATAATCTTGGATGAAATGATACATGATCTCAATATGCTTTGACTGGTTATGAAAGATTGGATTCTCAGAGAGCTGGATGCAACTCTGATTGTCACAGTAACTCAATGTAGGCCTCAACTCCTGACCAAATAAATCTACCAGCAACTTGCGAAGCCACAACGCCTCGCAATTGGCCTAACTAGCTGCCATATACTCAGCCTCTACAGAACTCAAAGCAATAGACTTATGCTTTCAACTGAACCACGACACAGCTGTTGAGCCCAAACTGAAACAACATCCGGAAGTGCTCTTTTGGTCTGCCACACTGCCTGCCCAATCTGAATCTGTGAAGCTAATCAACTTGATCCCATTCGACCTCTTGTAGTCCAGACCATACTCCACTGTCCCTGCAAGGTAACGCAACACATGTTTTGTGGCTACCCAGTGCACTCTGATAGGCTCAACCATGAACTGACTGAGAGTGTTCACCGCAAAACACAAATCTAGTCGAGAGTTGAGCAGATACATCAAAGAACCAATGAGCTGACGGTATAATGTAGGATCCACCAACTCTCCCTGAGAAGCATGAAGTTTCTTCCAGTTGGTGACCATCGGTGTAGACATCGGCCTGCAATCCCCCATCCGAAATCTCCTCAGAATATCAACTGCATACTTTCCCTGTCCCATGAAAATATGTCCAGGCTCCTGCCAAACCTCCAATCCCAAAAAATAGTGCATCAACCTAATGTCGGTCATCTCATACTGTGAAGCAAGATCTTTCTTGCAAGCTGCAATAGGTCTCTCTCCTCCTATGATAAATAAATCATTCACATATAATAGAAGAATGAGCGGCTCATCTCCAACCATAATGAAATAGAGATTCGGATCTGCCTCACTCTTCTGAAACCCCATCCGCTGCAAGTAAGAGTAAATCCTGGAGTACCAAGCTCTAGGAGCTTGCTTCAACCCACAGAAGGCTTTCTTCAGCCTACAAACACGAGACTCTCTCCCATGTATCTCAAAGCCCTGAGGCTGCTCAAGATACACCTCCTCCTATATGATTCCATTGAGAAATGTGGTCTTCATATCCATCTGATGGATCTTCCAAACCATTTCCGCAGCAATGGAAATCAATGCTCTGATCAAAGTATAACGAGCAACCGGCGCAAAGGTCTCACCATAATCCACTCTCTCAACTTGTGAAAAACCCAGTGCTACAAACCTGGCCTTGTACTACCATCTGCAGCATGCTTCAGCTTGTAAAGCCACCGAGAAGTCACCACTGACTTCCCCTCGGGTCTCGGAACAATTTCCCAAACATCGTTCTTCGCGATGGAATGTTACTCATCCATCATGGCATCTCGCCAAACATGATGTTGGGAGGCCTCCTCAAAAGTAGAAGGCTCTGAATCATGAAGACTAGCCACCAAATCCATGCCCAATTTGTTTGGCATCTTGATGGCCCTCACTAACTCACTGGGTGTCCCAAACTCCTGAGCTTCCCTCAAGGTTTCCTGAAGCCACTTAGGCTTCTTCTTCCCTGAAGGTTTCTCGCACACTAGTTTGTCCTCATCTGATGAACTACCAGAGTTAGAAACCCCAATAACCTGTGAACAGAAGCTGATGTACCAACAACTAGTGAACCCTGTGATCCTGGTGCTCTATACGGTGAACCTGTAATATGAGACCCAAAACCTGTCCCCGTAGATCCTGTTGGCTAAACCACTGAAAGTGATGAACCTGTGCCTACACTGTGTGGTCCAGTAACTTTGGAAACCTGTGAACCTGTATGTTGCACTGACAGTATCTGTGGAACTAGCTGAGGTGCATGAACCTGATGCTCTCCCTACTCTGACTCTCTAGACTTCCTGAAGGCCTGCTCCTCCTCAAACTTCACATCCCTCCTCACAACAACTTTCCTCTAAGAATGAATGTAAATACGGAAGGCCTTCGAAGTCTCATCATAGCCCACAAAGATGCCCTTCTCTGCAGTGGGCTCAAACTTTATCCTCTTATGAGAAGGGACATGAGAGTAAGTCAAACAACCAAATATGCGAAAATGGCTGATCTTAGGCTTCTTTCCTGTGAAACACTCCTTAGGTGTCATGCTCTCCATGGCACAATGGGGACTCCTATTTTGAAGATAAACAATAGCACTGCATGCCTCTGCCCAAAGGAAGAAAGGAAGTGATTGGTCATGTAACATAGCTCTTGTTGGTCCAATAATAGACTTGTTCTTCATTTTTGCCACTCCATTTGTTGAATTATTGTAACTTCGAAGAATATTCTAAATGTATTTTATTAGTCCCCAATGTTCCTACCGGGAGAGTCATTTGTATTTCTTTGTACCCCAATGTTCCTATCGAGAAAATTACTAAGGTCATGAGGAAGTCCCCTCCGTTGTAAGTGTTAGACACTAAGACGGGGGGTGAATCAGTGTAAAGCAATTTTAAAACTTTTCTTAACTTATCACAATTAACTACAAATTCATCATTCCACTATTCTCCAAATTTCATAATCATTTCATAAACATCTTTCACTTCATCATTCACATATCATAAGCATTTGAATCATCAAGAACCATAACACAAAAGAACACAACACCATATAATTTTGGAATCTTTTTGTATTAGTTTTGGACCGGCTACAACCGTGAGGTAAAATCAGCACCTGCTGATACAAAGAGCACCTACTCTTCATCCAGGACCCTGCCTGGTTTTCTTAGACCCTGCTAAGAAGGGTTTGAGGTATCCTAACCTCAACAGCAAGACAAGCTTGCTTTTACAATTATAGCTCACTGTCTCATCACACTCATCACACACACATATCACTGTCAAGTGCGCTCACTGCCACATCATTTCATCAACCACATCAACATCACCTGCCTCTTCAATCTGCTATCAACTATCTCTGCTCATGCTCATCTGCTCATCATCTCTGTTCATCATCAACGCTTCTCATCATCTCAATCTCTGCTCAAGTATCTCTGCACATCGATCTCTGCTGCTCATCGATACTGCTAGTCATCTGCTCATCAATCATCTATTTATCTGCTCATCACTGCTGCTGGTCATCTACTCATCAACCATGTCATCTACACTACTGCAATACTACAAAGTCTGCTCTTCAACACTGCTTGTCAAGTCATCAAACATAAAGTTCTGAACATCATCAAGGTCTGATCATCATCAAGGTTTAGGCTGTGTATTCATCATATAGGGTGTACCTCAACATCATAGTATGCAACATCATCATCATAGGATATTCAATCTAGAAGTTCATCATCAAAGTGCACAACGTATGTCCTCATCATCAAACAAAGTCTGTCAAACTGAACATGTCATCAAGATACCAGAATCACCATCAAGGTCTAGAACATCATCATAGGGTTTGCATTATAGTGTGCAAGGCATCATCATGTACAAGTGTGTATGCATTGTATATGCATCATCCTTCTAAGGGTGTTCATCATGGAGCATAGGAGAGCATGCATCACCAACACAGTGTGTATGTGCATCATCAAAGCATGCATCACCAGCACAATGTGTATGTGCATCATCAAATCATCATCAACATATCATGTATATCATATACAACATCATTGTAAACATTACACTATCGTATATTGTATGCATCACTGTTGTATCCTTCACTGTTTATACACCACTGGAAACATTTACTCATTTCATCGTTCATGTACCATTGCATGTACTGTACAATCACTCAACCACTGTATATACTATATGGATGTGTATATCTATGGAAGAACCCCAACCAAGGTCATAACTCAGACTAAGAAAAGCTTCAAACAATGGACTATGTGTGCATGGAAGTATCACACATCCCCAGCCTTCTTTACCTTCTGTCACACTGTTCTTCAACAGTTCTTTGATTCATCTCTGCTTCAAACCTCAGTCATCACTGTTAATATTCTTGAATAAATTACTTCCTCTCAAGCTTAGTAAAGATCACTATGAGCATGGCACATAAGATGCTAATAGGAAGCATTGTAGTCCAAACCTCTTAGAGTATGCTTTTATGATTTCAGACTATTCAAGATACAACCCTTCCTCATAGTCTTTATAATGCAACTTATGCCAAAAATATATTCAACACGATGTCTGCAAAAACTTACTTGACTTGGGACTTTTGAACATACTAAGTTCACCTACTGTTGTCTTTGTGAGAATGCTCTGAGTAGAATGTCTTCACCAATCTGACTTGATGTCAGTGCTTCCAAAACATTGTATGCTTTGAATTCTTCTCTATGTATGTCTGCTTAAGTTCAGATTGTTCAAGGCTCGGTTCCACCATCAAAACTTGGGCTATTTAACCTCATAAATTCATCCTGTAACCTTCTCCAGGAGCTTGGACTAATCATGTACCTTTAGACTGTATCTATGATGTGGATGACGTTGAAAACTGGAGACTGCAATAGAATTGTGGAAAAGCCTCAACACAATTCAGATGCTGGTAAAAACCATCAATTTCAGGACTGTATGAAGTGAATGCTGCTCCAAAACGTGACAGTTTATTCCCCAAAAAAATCTATGTGGAAGGTTCGGATATAGCAGCAGTAACCTATCACTTAGACTGTGGATGATCTCCAAAAATTCGGGTTGTTCTGCTCAGCTGACCAAGCTCCTACATCACTTTGTTGGATGCTGTTTTGACCCCATGCAAGCCTCAAAAAATGGACTGTTGTAACTCCTCTCCTTGCTGCTGCTACAAATTCAGGTCTGCTCCTAGAACACAGAATTTTACAGACCAAAAAAAAATTTCAAACTGTTGCTCCCACGAAATTTCCACAGTCAGTCAACAGTTGACTATCCTTTGCCTCGGTCCACAAACTTCAGAGCTCTTGCGAATTTTTCACACCCTATTGCCGCCTAATTCACACTTTAAGGAACAGGAAAGTCACAACCTGCTATGTATGTCCTTGGAGACAAGCGAGAGCTGGGGACCACTGTCACCACAGTCCACAACTCCTCCGTTTAGGCAAGATCCCAACAGAGCCAAGGGGGGAAGTCCCTACGGAAGACTAAGTTCCAGATTTATTAATTAATTACAAATTAAAGGGATCCTTTTAAGGTTGTGAGGCTAAGACTTTATACTATCTAAAGAATGACAAGCATCATGCAAATGCAAAGATTTCCTTTTAATGACAAGCAGACCTTGAGATAAATGAAGATTAGTGCCTATTAACAAATGGAGTCTGAGGATAAATTACAACTTTACAAATTTACAAATAAAATTGAAATCTAAGTTAATTAACCCACAGTTTAGGTGTTATCCCAATCAAACCAGGTTACAATATGGACAAATGAATACTATGATCAATATAAACAATAATGAATGAACAGTTAAGCAGTATTTACAATATCCACAGTTGTATCAGATGTTATGAACAGATTGAATAATTGGAACAATTATTAAGCTTTTACCCAAAAAATGTTGAAACGAAATGAATCAATTGTGTTACACAAGATCTACAGATTACTAAACAATGTGATTACTTAATCAAATGAATTAAAGATGCCACCACAAGATTTTGCGAAAACTGAAAGGAAAAACTTGCAGTGAAATAAAATGTGAAAGTGCTTGCAGTAAAAACCTTGAACAGCAAGGCAAAGATAAATAGCAGTGACCTGTGTTTGTAGGACGTTTTTCAATGTCTCAAAATAATCACATATCCTGTCCCATGTAGGTAAGGTCTCCCTAGCTATCAAAAGCCTCCACAGACATAGCCTAAGGCTTTGGCGCCCCATTCATAGATGTTTGCACTAGCTTTGCATTAGGAACAACCTCCCCAACTGTTGCAAGCTCATCTCTCACCTAAGAGATCCTAGTAAGGTAAGACAACATAACCTCTCCTTTGACCATCCTGACACTCTTCAGCTTCTCCCTCAAAACCATCTTCCTATTCTCATTTGAGCTCTGAAACAATCCGGTCAAAGCATCCCACATTTTATATGCACGGTCTTTACTCAAGATGTGAAGAATCACATGGTCTTTAACAACATCTAGAATTATCCTTCTAGCTTTTATGTCTTTCTTATTAAAGGCGGTAAGGGTTGCTGCATCAGTGGTAGGGGGAACAACAATAGGGACTGTTGTAGTATTATTAACCACCTCATCCCACAACTCATTCTCCTCCAATATCAACATTATACTAGCTTTCCACGGAATAAAATTCCCAACCCCATCAAGCCTATCGTCCATTCTAAGTCCAGTGGAAGTCATATTTCTCAAAGTTCAAGTTTCAACAAAAGGATGCTTACTGTCAAAAGAAAAATTCTGAGTTCTGGAAATTACTTTTCGGTCTGCAAAAATTAATTTTCTGCCCACCTCAGCTCTGATACCATGTAAGTTTTTCTCAGTTTCAGCCACCAGTTTAAATGTCAAAAAATTATCTCAGTTTAATGCCCAACCCAGAAATGCATAAGGCTAGAAATAACATAAAATTTCAGACTGATATAAACACTATTGTAACTCAACTTCTTCAATGACAGAAAATGAAATAAATGCACACCATGCAATTTTTGGCAACTTGCCCAGGAAAAAACCACAAGGGATAAACCTGTTAGGAGAGAGAGAGAGAGATTTTATTTTTCAGGAAAATTTTTACAGCAATAACTCAGAAAAATTCCAAACCAACTTATCTCAACTGGAGAATTTTTTTATCTCGTTTTTCGTGCAAAACAGTAAAAAATACAACTCTGATTTTTCCTGTAGCAGCCTCGAAAAATGTGTTGCTGTACGGACTGTACGACAACTTGCTGTACGACCTGCAATAAATGCCTCAAAAATTGTGTTGTTCAAACTGCCTCAGGATTCATGTCTACTGCCTCGAAAACCGTGCTCGACATTGCCTAAAAAATTGTCGATTTCTTCCTGTACCTGCCTCGGGATTTGTGCCCCTGTACAAATCAGTACAATACGGACTGTATAGTCTGCCTACAAAAATGCAACTCCCTTGAAATTTGTGCCAACCCCCTTCCTCGAAAATCGTGCCCTTGGCTCTAACTAAAATATTCCTCAATTTGCGTGCAACAATCTTTCCTTCTTTCTCAGAAAAAAAAAATGGAAACTTTTTGTCTCATCTCTCTCCTTCACTTCAATCTGCAAAAGTGAGTGAAATGGTCTTTCCTTGCCTTTTTGGTGAGAACCCTAGGCTTCATCTAATCCAACGGTGGAGATTAGATGAGATGAGTGGATGAGATTAAATGCTCATAAATCTCATTTAAAAATCACCTCACTTAAATTTTCCAAAAAGTGACTTTATTCTCTAAAGTCTAATTAAATGCTCATCTCAAGTCATTTAATGCAACGGTCACTTTTTCCCCTTTTAAGTGACTAAGGCTAAAGTCACCTAGGGGAACACTTTCCTATGTACAAAAAATCAACATATTTCCCTTGTCCTAGGAAAATCACCTTCTTCCTCTGTCATACTTCTAATCCCAAGAAGTGGTGCATCAATCCAAGATCCTTCATTTCGAACTCAGAGGCGAGTTTCTTCTTACACCATAAGATAAGTTTATCATTTCCAGTAGAAACAAGTCATCAACATATAGTACCAAAATTAGTGGCTCACCATTCACAAACTTGTAGTAAAGGTTGGGGTCTGCATCACTCTTGGTGAATCCCATACTCATCAGAAATCCGTCTATCCGTCCATACCAAGCACGAGGTGCTTGCTTGAGTCCATATAATGCCTTTTTCAACTTTCATACGTGAGACTCCTTTCCATGGACAATAAACCCTTCTGGTTGTTTAATATATACTTCTTCCTCAATAATACCATTGAGAAAGGTAGTCTTGACATCCATCTGATGCAACTTCCATCCCATAGCTGAAGCAATAGCAATGATCGATCTAATGGAAGTGTATTGAACCACGGGAGCAAATGTCTCATCATAATCAACTCGCTCTTTCTGAGAGAACCCTTTGGAAACAAATCTGGCCCTGTATTTTTCAATACTCCCATCTACTCCATGTTTGATTTTATATAGCCATCTGGAAGTTACAACTAACTTCCCCTCAGGTCTCGGTACAATCTCCCACACATCATTCTTCATGATGGATTGATATTCTTCCACCATGGCATCCTTGCAAACTTGGTGTCTGAATGCATCTTCATAAGTGGTGGGTTTTGAGTCAATGATATGACTTGTCAATGCAACATAACTGGAGAACTTCTGAGGTCTTTTTCTTTCTCGAAAAGTGCCATGTTGAGCTTCATGCCCATCTGCATCATGTAAGGTCTGTTGTACCCATCTAGGTTTTTTCTGACTTACTATCATATCTTCGGGAATACCAACTGTCACGACTGGATCAATGGGATCGATGGCTTCATCTTTTCCTTCTAACTCATTCTGAAGTGGAGAGGGAGATGATCTCATCTCCAATTCCTCATCATCGATCTCCATGTTTGATCCTCTGCCTTTCTTAACAGCCATTTCTTCTTCAAAGGTCACATCCCTGCTAACTTCAATCTGTGTGGATCCTGGGATATAAATTCTATAGGCCTTTGAGGATTCACTGTATCCCACGAAAATTCCCTTCTTGCCTGAAGGTTCTAACTTCATCCTTTTCTCCTTGGGCACATGAATGTAAATTGGACAGCCGAAGATTCGGAGGTGACCCACTTCTGGTTTTACTCCTGTAAAGGCTTCTTCAGGAGTCATGTTCTTTACTATCTTATGTGAGCATATGTTCTGTACATATACAATTGTTCTGGATGCTTTTGCCCATAAGAACATGGGTAAGCTCTGGTCATGAATCATGGCTTTGGCTACCTCCACAATCGTTCTGTTCTTTCTTTCAGCAACCCTGTTTTGCTGGGGATTGTAGAGAACTGTAAGCTCCCTCTTAATTCCTGCTTCTCTGCAGAAATCATTGAATTCCATAGAGGTATATTCGCCATCATTATCTAATCTTAGAATCTTGATCCTCTTCCCTGACAAGTTCTCGACTTGTGCTTTGAACTCCTTGAATTTACTGAGTACTTCTTTGGATTCCTTGGTCTTAATAAAGTAGATCCAAGTCTTCCGTGAGTAGTGTTATCACATATACATTTTCAGCCAAGATTCCATGATGCAGCATGCAGGCTTGTCTCTTTTTATATTCCGAGCTACTTTTACATGGGGTACCAGCATGGATATTTACAACTTCATTCCACTTCAGAGCTTTGCTTTATATTTCCTTGCCAAGACTGAGACTCATGAGTCCATTGAGATGATTTTGGTGATGATCTAGTTCATTTCAGTAGAGCAGCTGATTAGGAGTTGGTACACACATCCAGGGGCTTATCAGTTGGAGACAGGTATACATGGTGAGATCAGGTATATTTCCTTGGTTTAGTTGTTGCTCTGTGATGTATCTCAAATACTTGTACTTGTCATGTTAGGATGATCACAGTAACCTATGCTATATGTTCTTTATTGCTCTAACCTTTGTTATGATTGATCAAGGAGTCCAATGTGAAGATTGTTTCCCATGCCATGCTCAAACAAATGTAACCCTTACTGCTAGGTTGGTTCCATTACATCTCTATCCGTCCATCCAGTTCATCCATATTTTCCTCTACCCCATGACTATGACTGATATAGACTTGTGAGATTGAAGACCTTTCCCCATTCTGCTACTATGTGTGACAGACTCCATGTTGTTATGTGTCTCGGGCTATGAAGTATGTGTCTTGGCCTGTGTGGCTAGGTGCACAGGGTTGTCATCCTTAAGTCCTCAAAACAAGTGCTCCACCATAACAGTGTTGTTAAACACTAAAGCATCGAAATTCATAAAAGCTATAAATAAAGGATGCAAGAATATAAAATGTTGAAAAGGTAGTCAGTGGCCCAGAGATTGAGCACCCATTCCTCGTATAATGTAAGGCTCAGTTTTCCCTATACAAGGGCATCAGGGAAAGGCGAACCCGTCGAGGCTATGGACTGCTTGCGGGCAGCAAGTAGCCTAGCCATTTACTGGAGCCCATAAGGTTTTCTAGGGCACCTGCTCTTGTAGGCTGGCTACTATCTTATAAAAGTTATGAAAGTCATTGAAAGGTTAATGGTCAAAGGATGAGCACTCACCCCTTGTATGGTGTTCAGCTCAATGGTCCCCATAGGGCCACAGGGTGAGACTAGTCAGGAAAGACTAGGTCTTTGTCAGTACTGGAGCCCAGAAGGCTTCCAGGGCACCTGCCTTTGAAGGTTGACCTATATTTGCAACAAATTTGCAAAGAAAAACTTGCTAGAGTCTAAGGGGAAGCATACCCAAGTACTTCACCCATTTGTGAGACACCTCCATCCCCTATTTCTATCTGTCATACATGTGTCACCTTGGTAGAGTTTATTAGTTGTCAGTCGAATAGATCACTAAGTCAAAGTAAGTCAAAATCATGCCCCTTGCCTTAACCTGGATCTTCCAGCAGCACCCATCTATAGCATAATTGGTTACACCTTGTAAGTATGGTATGAGCAAGCAAACTTCCAAAAGACTCTAAGATCTTTCAGAAGCAAAGGTATATTTTATTATTATTATTATGTTTGGTCACTATGATTATGAATAACTGATTTAAGTTAGGTTCTGACATACACCATTGGAGCATGGCTTACCTTGGAATGTTGCAGGATCATACCAGTACAGTGTCTCACCTTGATTTTGGGTACTTTGACCTGGTTAACTCGGTTGACTAAGTCAATCACGTTTCCCAAGGCAACAACTCAAAAATACAACATGGTCTATATTTGTTCGAAACATGCCCAGAACCAATACCGCAGTTTCAGTTTTCGGAGTTTGGCCCCGGTTCTCAAGAAAAGTGATTATTATAACTTAATTATTGGCTAGATGACCTATTTTTTATTCAGATGGCAGTATGTTTGGTTCTCCTAGAGCAGAGTAGCGTTCCAAGGGGTATGAGTAGTCCATTTTTCTATGTCTCCAGATCATCTAGAGCAGTCAATTTTCCCCAATTCTCAGCCTGGAATGACTTATGATGGATTTATCAGTTTTCAGGGATTATACCAGCAGAAAATGAACTAGAAATTCACTGAAAAAATCGATTTGGCCTCCTGGGTCAAGGAAATGGTGTGGAACTTTGACAGATGATGTTTCGCAGCATTCCGGACAGTCCTTCAACAACTTTCATTCAACAGATGTCCAGATTATTTAGTTATGGCTTGGACAATGAGGAAAAACCCCCCATGGGGTGCCCCCTCTAATTGGCTATTGATGTATTTCATGATTATATCTTATGATTTGAAGTTGTAAAGGGGCCTAGGGTGAATTAAGCCCCTAAGTTACCCCCCTCAGTGTATCGATGTATCACACTTATGTTATATTTTGAGTTTGACTTAGGATAGGCATTCTTGAGCAAAGTGCGCCCCCTTTGGTTGACTCAGTCACTTTATCCATGTGATAAGTTATGTATTGATCTCCATCATTGATGATCTTTTAATCTCAACCGTTGGATGACAAAGTTAGTTATGATTTGTGTCTCTCTCAAACTATTTAAGAGAGGTGACCCCGCCATTGTAATTCATGAGCTTTGGTTTAACATAAAACCCCTAGATTTAAATTTTCAGCTTAATCAGACTCCATTTGCCCATTCAAAGCACTGGCCGGTTACTAGGGGTTGGTTTCATCTCCAATCGCCTAATCTTGCACCCAACAACCAATCCAAGTATCCAATTTTACTTAATTTCACCATTTTTCCCTAGATCCCAATTTTCCTGCATAAACCCTTGGGCAAATTTAGGGCTTTTTATTTGGATGCTCCGAATATCTCAGTTTTTGTTTCAAATTATAATTAATCAGTTAACTAAGAGATTCAACCAAGTTTCCCTCGTCTGTCTATTTCGTATCCATATTTTTAGGGATTCTTGGTCTTAGGGATGCCCCCTGGGCTTAGTGTTTCACTGGGTCCAAAGTGTCGGTATCCTCGACTGGTGTGACATCCGAGTTCTTTCGGAAGTCTTGAATATCGTAGGTCACAACTTTAGTTTCCTTTCCTCTGTCGTCTTGAATAAGATCATCTCACGGGGAATCTACAAGATTTGTGATAACAAGTAGTCATCAATGAAGGTCACATAGTAATTATATCCTCCCAATGAGGCAACTTTCATTGTGCCACACAAGTTGGAGTGCACCAGATTCAATATTTCTTTGGATCTGCTCTCACTATCAAGGAAGGATTTCTTGGCATTCTTTCCAAGTGCACATCCTCTACATGTTCCATCATGCTCTACCTGTAACTATGTTCTTCACTGCTGGGAGAGCTCTGTAATTTAGATGAGCTAATCTTTTGTGTCATAGCTCACCCATGCTTGTAGAGTCATGGACTAGGGCTTGGACCAGTAGAGTGTTCAGTGGATACAAGCTCTCCTCTCTCTTACCAATTACTTTGGTTGTATCCATGCTTGAGTTCTTCTGCCAAGCAAGTACTTTTCCATCTGAAAATACTACTTTATATCATTTTTCTTCTAAAGCTGAGATGGCAACAAGATTTATTTTCATACCACTTAAGTGTAGAGCACATCGCTTAAGTGTAGAGTATCATTAGTCTCTAGCTGAAGACAGGTTGCTCAAGATCCCTTCACAGTGTAGTTGGCATCATCTCCAAGTACAACACGGAGATGGGAATCTTTCTCAACTACTTCTGAGAAATTTTCTTTATATCCCATCATGTGTCTAGATGCACCACTATCTATGAGCCAAGTATCACTAGTGGTGGGAAACGTACCTGATAAAGCTGATATGAAGAATAATTTTGTACGATCTTCATTCTTCATGCTGATCATCTTGACTGTAGATTTGGATCTGAGACCCTAGCAAAGGCTAGGTCAAAAATGAAAGTTGGAGTTTTGGAAAAATGACTCCATAGGTAAATGTGCCCTAGGGAGGTGAGTTGAGTAGAGGTAGAGTCGAGCCAAAACTGTGGAGAAAGTAGGCCAAAACTGGATACCCTAATTTCTGATGCAGCTATAGAATTAGGTCAAAATTGAAACTTATTAGAATTGAATTATGTCTTCACCAAAAGATGTGCCCACCTTAGAGCAAAATTCCCAAGCCTCATTTTCTTCCAAAAGGTTGAGTGAAGACCTTGAAAGATGAAACCCTAGTTTAGACATGTTTCTGACATTTTCAGCAATGGCTTCTTCTAGTACTGCTCTGATACCATGTTAGATTTTCTTATAGATTATAGTAGTACATCTTAATTGCATTTATCAATAGGATCACTAGAAGATAGACAAAGCACAGAACAATAACACAAGTATTTTTCACCCAGGAGACCCAATTGGGAAAAACCCAGCAACCTTCGTCTAGAGATAATTATTCTGAGATAAAGTACAATGAAGAAAGAAAAAGAAAATATGGAAATTCCTTCCAAATATGAAACCCTGAAAAACAGTGTTCTTCTAAGATGATGTGTAGCTGCACTTCTGCCAAAAACTGCGCCCCTCACTTGTGTTGTTGCGTTGTTGTTGTGTGTAATAATGAGGAGGGGCGCTTCCTATTTATACCGTTTTTCCACCCATAAATTAACTGGGGCCAACTTAACTTGGGGGAGCAATAATAATTTTATATTTCATTATTTTTATTTATTCTTTTATTGCTGACTTTTCACCCCAAGAATTACATTGTTCTTTCTAGGGTTTAGATGAATGATTACAACAAGTTCAACTCCCAAAGGAGGACAATAAGAATAGCTTCTGAAGTTGCACAAACTCCAATAGGGACTATGGAAGTTAGTCACTCATCCAATGAAGATAAACATCGGGCTTCAAGGTCTACAAGAGGGAGCTTCAATGGAAGAAAGTCCCTACTCCCTAGCCACCCAAGATCAACTATGGATAAGGAAAATATCTTTAAACGCTTATTGAGGAGCCAAATGCATAATCAAGACAAGGTCAAAACACTTACACAGAACAACAAAGGAGAATGTGTGAGCCAATAGCCAAAGATGCCCTCCTTCCAAGAATTATCAACAACTATTCTTTGGATCAATCTTTGAAAGGTTTATAGAAGACTTGAAAATTCCACCATTAACACTTAAGCACAAACAATAGAGCCAAGAAGAAAAGCTTCATGAATTGACAACACTTCACCACATAAAAAGAACACTTAACACCATAAATGCACAGAAGAAAGATATATCAATGAAGATCCAAAAGAGAGAGAGAGCTCTCAAAGTCCAACCATGAGATGAAATGAGGAAGTAGTTCTCTATTTATAAAAGAGGCTAAAACTTCCTTTACAATAAAATATCAATGGTTTCCTTAGATTTACCCTTGGGGGGGTAAACTAATACAAAATCTGCAATTCAAGCAATTAACCCCTAAACACAACAACAAAATAAGGTGGTCAATGGCACTTGTACAAAATGAGATACATGGGCCCCTAACAAAGGGGAGATGCTTCCAACAAGCAAGGATCACATGGTTGTTGATGATGCCACGTGGCCTCCAAAGGCCCCTCCAAGAGAATATGCTCCAAGAAATGTCCACAAGACAAACTCCAAGCTCTCTCCCAAGTGGGGTTTTCAACCCACCAATCTCCTCAAGCAACCAAACATGTCTGCATCTGCCTCCAAAGGATTCCTTGAAAGTAACTTGTCCATCAAGCAACGTCCACAAAAGGATTTGGAAACCCTCAAGGTTGTCGACTTGCCACCTCCAATGGCTTCTTCAAGAAACTTCTCAACCACTATATGTCCACATGAAGACTACATCCAATATCCAAAAAGGGGGGCGTTCCACACACTTTAACCACAAGCCAACCAACAAATTTAAACCTTCCAAAGCCCAAACATCAATGAAGGGGAGTCCTTAAAACTAAATGGTTGTCCAAAAGAAAACCTTCCAAGCCAACCTAAAAGGTGACAGCCTCCTGAAATGATGTGCACATAGGTCTGGCCCCCTTTGGAGAACGATCCAATAAACATAAATAAACTCTCCAAAGCATGGCATAAAAGGAATGCCTAACCAAAGCTCCATTTCACATGCTGCCTAATAACTTCTGAAATTGCGCCGAAATTTTGAGGGATGAAACTGTGGCCTAGGACAGGAGGCAAGGTGTGCCCTTCAGGTCTGATTTAGGGCATGAAATGTCATCCTTCAATGCCCATTAATTCGTTGGTTTTACTATAGGATTTCCACAGAGAAGTGGCACATCTTCTCTGCTGATCTGAGAACAGGGCGCACCAGAGTTTAGAGAGGCTTCTTGGGCTTAGACCTACCTCAGATGATGATATAGGGTTCCTAAGGAGAATTGGCCCTCTTAATCACCTACATACACGCTGGATCAGAGGCATACTTGTCAAAGACTGATCCGAAAGAACCTTCTCTAGAGATGGGCGTGCCTTCCAAGTTGATACTGCTTGCTGTTGACATGAATGGGTGCACAAAACTTCAAGATCTAGCTTCATGGTACCTCCAAATGTCGATACATAGGTCTGTCTTCTCCCAAATTGCAGGTTGGGTGTAACAAGTCTGGGCTGCTTCTCCAACCAGACTCTTTTAACTGATGCACACCAGGATGAAAGAGGGTGTGGCCTTCCCTGACACCTGCTTAGATTTGAATTTATGGTGGATTAGTGTTGGATCTGCCATGCTTCAAGTATGAAAACGGTTGCAGATTTGCAGGTTGACAAAGGATTGCCCAAATGATTGGTTATCCAAGTAAAAATATAAGCTGCAGTCTTGTCCAAGGGTTCATGAATGCAAAACATCAACAAATACTGTTGGTATTTTAGACCTCACTGCTGGTGAATAAACATTTGGTGCATTGTTTAGGGCTATAGGTGACTTCTTTTGGGTTTAAATATAAGGCAGACTATTGTAGATGACTGGAAACTTCATGAATGAGCAGGCTGGGCAGTTCTTCGAACATCTCAATCAGACTTGTCTATTGCTGCTATATTGTAGTTGACTGATCTGATTAGGGCACCATCAAACTAGTGCTCATTATTTCACAGAGGACTGATAAACAGCTACAGCTTGCTGATTAAGGATGTCTTACCACTGATTTCTCTCAAAAGATTATTCGAGATTAATTCATTGATGTTGATCTATTATTATTTCACCATTAAAGTGGTTGTAGGTGATTGTTTGCTATAAAAATGACCCAAAAAAAGCCCCCAGAATAACCCCTGCTTTCATTGCTTGCTCAGCAAGCTTGGATTCCCCCCAACAACAACAACAAGGGTACACCCATATAAATATTGGGGTAACACAGGAAAAGACAAGAGTTTGAATACATGTCATGCTAAAGTCCAAATCAAAGGAAGATAAGTTCATCCTTCAAGATAGGCAATCATACACCAAGCAAAGCTCCATAGGTCCTGTTAGCTACCCACTAAAGGTTTCCCATCCGGGACGGTAGAGGTGGATGGGCTCTTGTCGCTTTAGATCAATCTGGAGAATGATCAAGGGGGAATCCCTACTAGCATAAGCGGGATAGCGAACCTACTCAAGACACTCCTAAGGGTAAGCAATGGGTAAAAGAGAGATATAATGAGTGAGGTAGTCTAGATCTAGGAAATAGATGTGGTATAGGAGTTAAAGTGAAGTTGGGGAGACTTAGTGAATTAGGAAAATAGCCAACTTAATAAGGAAAGTGCCACAATGAGTTAAGCAAAGTAGATCTAGAAAGATCTAGTCACATACAAGAGAAACCTAAAGGACCCACTTAGGATAATCTGCAAAAGTGGACGAATTGGACCCAAAAGGGTAGATCAAGGTGCTTGGAGGATGGATCTGTGAAAGTCAAGTGGGTTCAACTTGCTATGTTACCAAAAACGAGAAACAGTACGAGGAATGAAGTTTTCAGGTTTCGCACATATAAGAAACGAGGAGAGAGAAAAACAAAAAAATTATTAATTAAAATATATAAATTGAATATTGTGACAATCTATAATTTTAGTAACGACTGGACTTAGCTCAGTATTTCAAACTCTAGGCTCGAACCTGCTCCACCCAGTTAATTTTAGCTTCAATGCAACAAAGTTTAGCTTCAATACAGCAAGAGACTAACAAACTCCAGCTTCATACTCCACGCGGCTCCACCCAATTACAGTTGCAAGCTACAATCGCAAACTTCATTTCAAAGTTACCACAACTGCACATCATTTAATGGTCATTCATTTTTAGGATTGTCAACATTTAAGTGGTTTCCAGTCTGCACCTATCGGATTTCATGACCACTTAATTACATCTTTATTCCATGGTCTGTCTTTAAGTACCACATATTTAAAGATTGCCTTGGTTACCTGTCTTTAAAGATTGCCTTGGTTACCTGTCTTTAAAAATTGAGTTGGTGATTGGTCCAGGGAGTGTGGCATGCCAAGGGCCAATCGAACAACGTTCGAAGGGGTAATATGTTCAAAGGGAGATGGTGATGACACTTTTGAGTAATTTTCTCTTCAAAGTCTATGCAGTGCCGCGAAATGTATAGGGTCGAGCTCGAAGATTTCATGGTGGCTGAGGTGATCTGTCTTTCACGAAATCGGTCGTAGAAGAAGCCAAAAGCGGAGCGAAGGAGGAGTGGATATCTGGTAATTAGGTTTCGAGATCACCAAAAGGGAGAACTCTAGGTCAGGGTAGAAGAAGCCAATAGGCGGTGGCCGTGTAGCTAGGGATTACCTGAGTTGTGGCGCTTGAAGCTCGAGACCTCTGGTCCTAGAAGGAACAAACATTTTACACATGGCACAACAAATTCTTTGAAAGTTCTCTTAATTAATAGAATCATTTGATCTTTTTAGAGCGGACAGGCGGATTTGTAAGCAATCATAAATTTATGGAAAGTTTGTTATCTTCATAATATTCAATAGCGAAAGCATTAAAGGAAACATAAAACTAACTTAGAAGCAATGCATTGCAATATATCCTGGGGAAAACACCATCGACACCGAGACTATAATAGGATATATTGCATTTGATAGCACACTTTCTACAATAGCAATGGGTCCATGATGCAATTCGCCTCGTTTACAATCACAATAAGCAGTATATCCTTAATTTGTCATATCTATACTTGGCGTTAATGACTCGCCATTTGTAGTCATGTGCTTATAGCCATTTGTAGTCCATCCAGCTATAAGCACAACATACCTATCGTCGAAGGGTCCAGAGACCTTCTAGACGTTACCGGATTAGGCCATAGGCCTAACCGCACTCGAATTGGATTCTCGGATTCTTCATCGGATTCTCCCACCTCGTTTTGACACATCTAAAGCTCTTTACATAGTATAAATGTAGGATAATTAGGGTTAGGGTTCTAAATCCCTGATTCCTAATTTTGGGATGAGTGTCGCACCCATATCAGATTCTTCAGTCGATTCCAATCGCACCCACGGTTCATGTAGCCTTGCTTTCCACACTTGCTTGCCTCACCACTTATCAAACATCTAAAAATTAATCTTGAAACAAACCAGTTCTCAAAGAAACGAAAATTACGAGCGTTTTCTATGCCTCTCCAAGTGAAATCACTATCTCCTTTCAGATGCCAAGCGCTCCATCCTCCTACAAAAGAGATCTACTATGAAATTCGATTTACAAAAGAATAGTTGAGATGATAAAGAAAGATGAATCAAATAACATCAAGATGGACGCAAGACACAATAAAGATACTCCCTGAATCAAAGACAACTTGAGAGAACGCTATGGAGCTCAGTCACAATAGCACCCCTACCCAAAACGCTTCCTTCACCAGATGGATGACAACTTTCAAAAATATTAGAAATGCATAGATCCTCAAGAATGTTAGAAAGAATAAGACTTTACAATCTTCATACAAGACATTCGACAAAGCTTCCTACAGTTTTTTTGCAAAATATTTTATTAATCCAAGAGCTTGAGAGACAAAAGTCCCTTTACAAATGAGAGAGCATCTCAATATATAGATCTCTCCAATACACAAAACCTAGATCCAAAAAGATAATGGGTCAAGATCATAAGATAGCATTATCCTAATCCACGACCAAGATTAGTCGGATACATCTCACATGGATCAACACACTAATAGAAGGGGGTGCATCACTAGAAATTCCCAATGAGGGGGCGCACCACATAAATATGATCAATGACCATAAAGTAGCACATGGTGGGGGTAGGAGGTCATGTTATCCTTTACTAGCATGGCCCCATGGCACAATAACAAGGTGTGGTGGTAAATAAAAGACAACTTGAGAGAACGCTATGGAGCTCAGTCACAAGAGCGCCCCTACCCAAAATGTTTCCTTCACTAGATGGATAACAACCTGCAAAAATATTAGAAATGCATAGATCCTCAAGAATGTTAGAGAGAATAAGACTTTACAATCTTCATACAAGACATTCGGCAAAGCTTCCGAGATTTTTTTTGCAAAATATTTTATTAATCCAAGAGCTTGAGAGCCAAAAGTCCCTTTACAAATGAGAGAGAATCTCAATATATAGATCTCTCCAATACACAAAACCTAGATCCAAAAAGATCAAGGGTCAAGATCATAAGATAACATCATCCTAATCTATGACCAAGATTAGCAGAATACATCTCATATGGATCAACACACTAATAGAAGGGGCGCATCACCAGAAATACCTAATGAGGGGGCGCACCACATAAAATATGATCAATGACCATAAAGTAGCACATGGTGGGGTTAGGAGGTCATGTTATCCTTCACTAGCATGGCCCCATGGCACAATAACAAGGTGTGGTGGCAAATCATATAAAGGAGTGATAAAAATCACTAGGGTATCTCCCTCAAAATACATCAAAACACCCTCAAACTACATAAATCAAGGATGTGTGGACCCCAAATGGAATGAAGCTGATGTTGGATGATGAAGGTGACTCAAACACTGTGCCTCAAACCAATTCCATGCCATTCCTTTACCTCAATTTCCCAAATCGATTTCCTCATTAGCTATTTTTTATCACTAAAATGTTGCCTTGGGAACATAAAACTACCAAAATCTCACCCGAGAAGCATCTACACAAAAAACAATGACTGAACAGATGTGTCTGGCACTCCAGGTATATGGTACAATCAACTGGTTACACCCCAAGGATCCACTCTAGCACCCTAGGAGATCTCACCAATATCTACACTGTGTTTTATTTTCAATTTCCCAGGGCAAATCTGCTACAAAATGCCTGAAAGACCCATATCTCTCTTACAACTTCTTGAAACTGAAAACCAATTGCACCATTCGATCCAGAATGTCCAAATCAAATAGGAATGAGTACTCACATTCAATATGTCCATCACAAAGGTAAATCAGAGGCCCCATCCATGTCAGAACCATAATAATAATAAAGCCTGTAAGTGCTGATAATCATAAAAATAGTACAAGCCGTCATAGCAAATCACCATCTGAAACATGAATATGTCTAATGGACACCTGTAGACCATAGATAATCATCATCCATAACCATCGGTCTATAACTCATCCTGGACCTTGTTCTTGGCTTGGTCAACACTGGGTTGACCAAGTCAAGACTGATCAAATAATGACCCAAGTGCTAAACTCTGATAATGCAAAGTACAAAATGGACATGCATGCTCAATTATCTATTCTAGCAATGACATTCAAGTACAATTAGATTATGTTGGCAAGTATAAGCACAATACATATATAATAATCTAAATCAAAATGATTAGTTGCTTTAAACAAGAACCTCCAGTTTATACTCATTTATAGATTTAGCCCTTCTGCTAGTCAAGGGTGAAGGGAACTCAAACCAAACAAGGCCAAAGGGAAGACTTGATAACTCGACACTATAAGCATCTAGGCTAAAGGACAAGGGGATCCACCACACCAATGTTGAAAAACTCGACCTCGGCAAAAAATCGGCGAGGGTCATGATTACAACTTCTCAGTAACACCG
>LPNX010362839.1:264153-275949 GCA_001517045.1 Pseudotsuga menziesii | reverse complement strand
GGCAATGAAATAGTAAAACAAATATGCAAAAAATCTTTCAAACAGTCCATGGCAAAAGATAGAAAAACAATGGATAAAATGCACATACCTTCAACACTTGACGCTTTTTTAGAAAAAAGCGCGCCTCCAAGTTTTTTTAAAAAATCGCGATTTTTCCTCGGCGAAAAATCGGCCTGAGGAAAAAATCGCGATTTTTCCGATTTTTGCCGATTTTGCGGCGATTTTTTCAAGCTTGATCCACACAACACATAAGTTGGACTAGGTGAACAATAGGGAATGGCAGAGTCTCACATATGGGTGGAATGATGAGAAGGCTCCACTAGACTTTAAACAAGCAACCTTTTTATACTTTATTTGCATAGCATTATTATACTAGTTAAAGAAAAAACCTCAGGTCAAGAAAAGAAAAGACAAGCACCTTCACTGTATCTCCTGAAGATGGGCTGAAATATTCTGCCTGAACGTCGAGAAAATATTAATTGTTCACCACAGGATTCCACAATTTTCAACATGTCTACCTATGAAAGCATTAACAAAATGATTATACTAGTTAACCTCCAAAGGAAGGTTCCCTGGTAAGCCTTCTAGGCTTCCAGAAAATGACAAAGAGATAACCTTCTAGGGCCAGTCTCTCCCTGTTTCCTTGTGGGGAAAATGATTCGTACATTATACAAAGAATGAGTGTCCATTCTCTAGCCATCAACTTTTTTCTTATTACTAACTTGTCAGTATCCAAGAGCAGGTGCCCTAGAAAGCTTTCTGGGATTCCAGAAAAATGACCAAGGCTCAGCCTTGAGGGGCTTGCCTCACCCTGATACCCTGTGGAGATAAATGAGCCTTACATCATACAATGGATAAGTGCTCATCTCTTGGGAACTGTCTAGTTTTATTTTTATTTGCAGTAGTGTCTAGAGACACTTTTATTTTGTTGACAGGGCGTCCGTTTAGAATAACTTTAAGCTTCGATGCCTTAGTGTCTAAAAACACTTCTTTGGTAGGACTAATTGTGATAAATACCTAGAGGTAGACATTCCCTGTGGTAAACATCACATAAACCAACACCGAGACACAACTTATACATGGAGACCTATTCCAACATAGAGGTGAAGGTGGGGGAAATCCCAGATGTCACTAGTCAAGTACAAATCAAGGTAAATGAATCAACAAGGGAAAGCAACGGATGCATGGAGACAGTGGATATGGTGCCAAGACTAGCAAGCCATGTCCCTAAAGGGAAATGACCAAATCCATACTAGGAGTAGGGAAAGGCCAATGAGTATACACAGGAATCTCTTGGTCAAAACAGCTAGATCATTTATATTTTAGATTCCAAGTAAAATGAAGATAAAGTATTGCCAACATATAATCAATATCAACTGAGTCTCACTACTAAAATAGGTAACAGAGCACATCAAAATCCATATGCACCAACCATAATATCACCTGGGTCATATACATGCACTGGATCTGAAACCAGTCTGAAGATCGTTGGAACAACTGTTGTTGCTACATATCAAGGGCACTATAACAATTTCTGCTATTGGCCATGAAAGAATGGCTAACTCAGTCATCGAATCTGGGGTCATGAGGCTCAGTCATGGCATAGAATTGGTCAATCTGGATACCCTGAATCTGCTGAAAGTGGGAGATCATCAACCGGTGGATCATCTACTGACCTCATGGTAAAGGACTGGCTCAAAGAACTACTAAGTACTGCTCAGGAACAAACGTATCCCAGCTACTAAATATGTGACAACAGGTCCCAAAAGGTTCTACAAGAGGACCTGTAGAAGGAGAAAAATTAGTTACTGGAAGAACCTGTGTGAGAGTGACATGCATGCAGGTCTAGTGGGTGGAGTCAAAGCAAGGGGAATCCTTGAGGAAGGAGATCATGAGTAGTCATGTGCACGAAAATGTTTATCCCTATAAGTGAGCCTATGCATTGCAAGAGGCATGGTGCACAATCAACTCAAATCACAAATGAAAAGGAGGTTCACTGACTACCACTAACTGAGGTTCTCTAACTACCACTAAAGCAAGTGCAAACGATTGTGAAAAATCATAGCTTTCCTCACTTTCCATCGTTCTCGTGTTGCTTTTAATCATCTTTCAAAACCTGAAATATTATATTTAAAATAAAATTATGTAATGTGAACGGTGTATTATCAAACTCTAAAATACAAGAAAAATCATACTGGTGGCCTAGCCTTGACACAGAAGATCCAGCTAGTTCAAGGCACATCACATGTTCATGGATAACTGAAGCACTTACAGCGCAAACAAATTATGTACCTCCTACGCCTTTAGGACAAAGTGCTTATACATTCTTGTACCATTCACAGCTACCTTGAACATTCATTTTCTAATATAATAAAATCCATCATTCAAAAAAATAGAAAACAATGTTACAAAAAAAAAAGAAGCTACTCTATAGAAGTACTATAGAGTTTTATAGCTAAGTTACTGGAAACTTCTAGGAAGGGGAGGGGAAACTTCGTTCCCCGTTTCAGAAACTTAAACGTAGGGGATACGGCTTGGAAACGCCACTGAAACGTTTCCAAGCTGTATCCAAAAATTCGAAACATTTCCATTCCGTTTCCAGCCGTTTCCTGAAACGTTTCCAGAGTTTCCAGCCGTTTCCTTAAATGTCTCCAGCAGTTTCCTGGTTTTCTGAAATGTTTCACTAGCTATAGGGTAAGTTTTTTACTAGAAATATTGATTTTTTGACATGAAAATAAACAAATAAATAACCCCAAAGGAAAACTATAAAACCATAACCCTAAATTGAACCTCAAAACTTATAAATCAATAGCAAAACATTAATCCTAAATTGGTGAATGGTAATTTGACATCTTATATCTCACTGATTGTGTTTCATTGTAATTTTCCAAAATTGATAGAGGCCTACCGTTGGTTCAAAAAATCATTGATCTATGGACATTTTATTGTATCAAATGCTTGTCTACTATAGTGATAGTTTCACAGCCTAGTGTAGAAGTACAATGACTTTTTTATTTTATTTTTCTTTTCATTTTTTTTGCCAATTCCTCACAACTTTGTTTTAAATAAACCCCAATGACATGCATATGTGATAAATCAACTTGCATATCAAAATTGATACAATCGCAGCTTTAGCCATACAAAATAGCGTACTACATTTATGAAGGGTTACATAAACCAACACATATTTCCAATAATCTTCCAACAAACTTCAGTTTTCTTCTTTTCCTTTTTGAATTAGTATGAACCCTTGACCTATGGCCTTATTTACTCCATTGCTAGTACACTCATATCCCTATCCGTATGTTGTGGAGAGAATTATGATGGTGAGTCGTTTAGCCAGTTCTCCATAAGATGTGCATGTGATATTTTAATCTTATTTCAAGCATTTTTATTAGTATACACCATAAAGCATAAACAACATATCCAAGGAAACTCATTGGTGTCTAGAGATAGTATTATTGCATAGAATGCAATATTGCATGTCATCACACTCACACCTAAGTTTCACTAAAACATGAGCTCACTGATTTATACTTGTGTGCTTAATTAATCCCCTTAAAACATGGTTGATTATGTCAAATTTGAATATCCAAGTCTGTTGCAAATCATAGACAATCCTATGAATTTAGGCCCTTTAAGAGCCAGTCAGTTAGTCACTTTTGGAACCAGTCGGTTGGTCAATTGACTCTCACTTTCCTAGTTGATTGTCTCGTCAGTGAGTGGACCAACCTAAATACAACATAGTTGAGTCTATCTTACATAAAAAATTGTGTTTAATCACAAATTTTAACACTTTTCTAGAGGTGTAAACAACGTAATATTTGTTAGATGGTAACATTTGGATACATCCATCAAGTAATTTTAGGGTTTGAAATCGACGTTTAGAAGTAGTTGACATGTTCCTGTTTAAATGCTTGCCAGCGGGTGACTTATCTATGGCACTTGAGATAGAAGAATATTGTTTAAGACAATATTTGAGTTTGCTGATTTTAATTGTTATAAATGAAACAACTACCTTTAAATCTAATTGATGAATGGTATTCTAAAGTATGTATGTCTCATGGCCATTTTGATATATATATAAGTCTGCTGCCGTTTCTTTGCCATATCGTATCCCACATTTTTCAAAATTTGTGGTATCCGTATCCATTCCTGTATCCGTTTCAGTGCAACTTAGTTTTATAGTTAGTTCATGGCAAAAACAATGTTACAAAAAAGCATAAGCTACTCTATAGTAGTACTATAGTGTTTTATAGTTAGTTCATGGCAAAAAGGGAGGGAGGAAAGGGATTTGATAAAGAAAGCACCTGAAAGAAAAAATTGCGAGCATTCTAGCTTGGGTTGAGGTGCCTGTGAGCAACAACCTAGGGTTTGGAAGCCCGGTTGGTGACCTACGCGCATGGATCCTCCTCTGGATCCTCCCCCAGAGGAAAGAAGATTCCTTTTGGATGACGCCTTCAAGGATTTGGTTCAATCCTCACCTTCTTCAGCCTCTGATATCCAAGCATCCAACTTAGTGAGGCAAGAAGCAACTCCTCGCATTCAGATCATGTCGGTTGCTTCAAGAATGAAGACCCTTGCCTTGAGTGAGAAGGGACTAATAGGTCAATTCACGAGGATTTGGCCCTCGCCGAAAACCATGGAGTATTGGATCTCTAAGAACTAGATGCCTTTGATTTCTGGAGGCCTGCAACATTGCTTCTATGGAAAAGGGTTTTTTGTTTTTGTGTTTGAGTACAAAGATGGTAGGGATCTCATCTTTAGAAGTGATCCTTGCTTCATGGGGCCGAGAGACATGTATCTAAACCATTGGAGTCTATCTTTTGACCCAGAGTAGCGCATTCCCTCAGCAGTTCTGGTTTGGGTTCATCTTCCTCATCTCCCTCTGCATTACTAGAACGATGAGGCCCTTCAAGCTATTGGAAATACACTTGGAAAATATATCGACAAGGTAGAGCCAAAGGGACCATTATTCTCATGCGCAAGGATATGTGTGGAAGTCGATTTAGAGAAAGTTTTACCTGAAGAAGTGAATCTGTTCATGGATGGATGGGAACATCTACAAAAGGTCGATTATGAGTAGGTTCCTTTCAAGTGCAGAAAGTGCCATGAATACGGTCACTTTGTCAAAAGTTGTCCTAAAGAAGCGCCAAAGGATCCTGGAAGAAACCAAGAAGAAGGATGGCAGCAGGTTAAAAGAGGGGAAAAGGCGCCCTACATTCCTCCTAACGCTAACAACAACTCACAACCAGAAAAAAACTAAGAGCAGGTCCCAATCACCAAGGGAACGATCACCGATAATCAATACCTGGATCTTCATATAGGAGGAGAAATTCCTTCAACAAATATCACTTCCGAGGCCGAGAAATAGAAGAATGTGGGGATCCGCCACCAAGTACACTTCCAAATGTAAGTGAAGATGGGACAAAGAAAACACTCGCGAGATATCCCTCCCCAGGCGGATCTTGGGCAGCAATGGCAAAGAAAAGCAGATCCAATCCGATGGTAGACTCCCCAGGCCATTCCTCTTCGCAAGGATCTCAACAAATACCAGATCTAGCTCCACCACCATCCACAAGGGGAAGAAAAACTCACAGGCACCACAGGGAACAGGAAGCAGAAAGAGAACTTGAACTCGGGAGGTAGATGAGCATTGAGGAAACTAAGCTTCTACAAAACACCAAAAGTGTCGGAGGATCAAGAGCAGACAACAGGTCTCAAGAAGGACCTCAAACAGTAAAGAAATAATGATAGTTGTCTCTTGGAACTACAGAGGCCTGGGGAGCTCAGTCAAAGTGGAAGCTATTAAAAATATTATCAAATCAGAGAGACCAGACATTCTGCTGATTCAAGTGACAAAAATGGCTGAAGAAGAGGTAATGGCCCTACCTCGTCTTCACTGGAAAACTATCATGAGAAATCTATCAGCTCCAGAGGCTCTTCTGGAGGAATTGCAACCTTTTATAATTTAGAAAAATATACTATGAAATCAGCGTCAAAAACCAATCATTGGCTTCTGAGAGAGCTGCAATGCAAAGAAAAGCAGGAGTCAATCTTTGTTTGTAATGTATACGGTTCAACGCATTACAGGGAAAAGATAGGATTTTGGGAAACTCTCAACTTGCTGAGCGAGAACTTGCAGGGAAAAGACATTGTTTTTGTCGAGGTCTTCAATGCCACCAAATCACAGGTGGAGAAGAGGGGAGGCTCGATCGTTAGGGACCCCTTTGGAGAGAAAATGGAAGATCTGATGGCAGATATGGATCTACTAGATCCTCCCCTTAAGAATAGGAAATATAATTGGAGTAATAAAAGGATGGGCCCTGGACATATTGTTGCAAGACTTGATAGGTTTTTGTTAAGCTCCTCCCTCCTGCAAAGGGATTTCATCTAGATATCCCTAGCCCTTCCTTCAACAACTTCAGATCACAAACCAATATGCTTGTCCTTAGCTCCTTCTGAAAATTTGGGTCCTATCCCTTTCCGTTTTAATCCTCTTTGGTTGGAGGATTCAAAAGTTCTGGAAATCATTCAAGAGGCTTGGAATACTAACATCTTTGGCTCTCCAAGCTATATATGGGAGTCAAAGCTAAGAGCAGCATGTCTCTCTCTCAAGAACTGGGCTAAACTTTCTTTCAAAGGGCCTTCACTCCATAAGAAACAAACTCAAGGCAATCTTGCAATTCTCCAGAAAAGAATGGAAGATGAAGAAGTGACTTTGCTCGCTCTAAATCAGGAAAAATAGATGAATATGAGGATGTTAAAGGCTGCAAGGAAGAAGGAGGAAGAATGGAGGCTGAAATCTAGGCAACTTTGGCTGAAAAGGTGATATAATAATACTGGTTATTTCCACAAGCAATCTAAATCCAGACTAAGCTTTAATATTATCAAGGAGTTGAACGATAGCAATGGACAAAAAATTGAGGGGAATGAGGCTATCAAGAGGCATATTGTTCAGCACTTCAGAAATATCTATACCGACAGTGATGAGACGGATCCCATCTCTCAGAATGATCTTCTCTCGGTTATTGCTTCTATAGTTTCTAATTCTGAGAATGAAGAACTACTGAAGCCAATATCGAAACATGAGATCAATGAAGCGATCTGTCCTTTGCATCTTGACAAGGCTCCGAGACCCAATGGGTTCACAATCAATTTCTATCAGGATGCGTGGGACATCATTAAGGAAGATCTGAGAAGGATGCTCAACTAGAAGAGGAAAAAAGACAAAATTGGTGGGGCCACCAACTACTCTTCTTTCCTGGCTTTGATTCCGAAGGAAAAAAATACTAGCTCTGTGGACAGATTTAGGCCAATCTCACTATGCAACACTTCTTACAAGATTCTCACAAAAATTCTGGCTACTAGAATGAAAAAATCTCATGAAGCATATAATTTCAGAGTCTCAAGAAGGATTTGTAGTCGGGCGGAAAATTCTAGACAATATCATTATTGTCCAAGAAGCCATTCATTCCAGCCTGGAAAGAAAGCAACAAGGTATGGCAATAAAGCTAGACATGGCTAACGCCTTTGATAGGGTTAATCATTTTTTTCTTTTTGAAATTATGTCCAGGTTCGACTTTTCGAAAAGGTTCATTAGATGGACCAAAGATTGCATTAATAGTTTGTGGATTGCTCCGTTAATTAATGGTAGACCTTCTGAATTCTTTCAATCCTCTTGGGGTCTCAGGCAAGGCTGCCTCTTGTCCCCACTCCTCTTTCTATTAGTAGTTGAATCATTGAGCAGGAAAATGGCTCAAAATTCCTTTGTCAAGGTGGTAAGTCAAATGGCTCAAAAAAATTCTACCTTGTAAATTGGGAAATTGTTTGCAGTCCAAAAAATTGTGGAGGGGCTAGAATAAGAGATCTGGCAATGATGAACCTCACTATAGGAGCAAAAATCCTTTGGAGAAATGTCTCTGGAGAGAAGGCATGGTGGAAGGTGATTCTTATGAAAAAATATATGAAGGGAGAAAGGAAAAGATGTGTAGATGAGTACCCACTAACAGGGAATGGATCTCCAATTTGGAAACTTTGAAAGAAGGCAGTCCATATCATCAAAAATAACTTGCACTGGAACCCCAGAAATGGTAAACGGATCAGGATTTCGTATGACAGTCTAGGGCATGTCTCTCCTGCAAACCACTTGGTTGCCTTTGCAGATCTCAAGCAATGGCTAGAACATTTAAACATCTCTACCCTTTTTTATCTATCCTCTTGGAATAATAGCGGAAGATGGGGTGGATGGAAAGATTTGGATATTCCATAGCATCTCATGTTTTACTTTACTGCACTACTCTCTCTTCTTCAAGGGTTGGCGCCTGTCCACCATCATCTTTTTTATGGCAGAGGCCGGGGAAAATTGGGGATCTATATTGTAAAAAAAGGATACCGAATCACCTCCAGCAACAACAAAAAACAACAGAACTGATATTAAGTGGAATAAAATATGGTGCAAAGATGGCCTTCCAAAAATAAATGTCTTCTTCTGGATTTTAGCACACCGCAAACCCGTTGTTGGAATATAATCCGTCAGGATTACACGTTAGTGTAAATAATAGGAATCTGAAGAGACTCTCGGATGTGTAATCCCAAGAGTCATTGTAAATGTATAAATAAATGCTTTGGCTATGAAATAAAGTGAATCGAGAGTTATTCTACCCAACAGTGGTATCAGAGCACCACCTGCCATAACTCCTACTGTTAAGTTTCAGTCCTGGCAGCCTGTATGCTTGCCAGTCTGCACACCTACCTTCCTGTTGCCAGTCTGCTCATTCATCTGCCCGTTCCTCAGTCTGCTTTGCTTAGAGTTGAACGTTCTGCTTTTGGCGTTACTCCTCCATGATACAACACACTCTCTGTCGCTGCATGTTCTCCGGACTAACCTCCCAAGGTTCCTCTCATACTGCGGCATGTTCATTCATTTGGCCCATTTCTCTTGAGGAACGTTTCTGAGATTGAGTGTCGAGACCTTCTCCACCTGCGGTCGATTTCCTTTTGTGTTGTGGTCTGTAAACTATCCTCAAGTCTGAATATCTGCGTGCCACTGTGCCATATTCTCTGAGTGCATATTTCATCGACGAAACCCTAATTTTATGTTGTGTGTTGATATGAGATTTTGTTGATATGAGATGGAGGAGATTTTGTTGAAGATTGAAGTTGTATTGCTCATCTGTTGATGCAAGCTCTTTAAATACTGGTGACTAGATATTCTTGGTGGAGAATGTACAACTATGAAAAACTCACTCCATTACTCAGTACGTGGAGTTGATGTATGAACGATGATTTTGATGAGCCATGACTGCTATGTATTTGATGAGTTGGAAAATATATGCTACGATTTTGAATCTCGTCCTGGAAAATTGCTGTGACTTCCTTCGATTGTCCTGAAGACTGAGCCTGAGCCTGCACATGAAGACTGAGTCTGCACGTGAGTGAAGAAGCTCACTCTTGTATTCAGCTTTGTGGCGTTGCGTCTGAGACCATCAAAGACTGCGCGTGTTGAGACCATCAAAGACTACGTGTGTTGAGAAGACTACGTTGAAGTGTATATTCAGAACCTTTTTCAAGAGCGTGGAGACTGCTACGGCGTTGGTGACTGTCTTCAGCTAAGGGGAGGTAAAACGTTTTTGTTCGTTGAAATACAAAAACCCTAATTCCTGTGCGTGGATGTAAAAGGAAAAGTCAGCAAGTATTTTTCATTTACATTGAGTAAAAAGGACCGTGACTAATATATATGATATATATAAGACTTCGGTGGAAGATATATGCTGCTGTGTATGATGTTGTAATCTTGAAATGTATAAACCTAGAATTACTGCATTTTTTCTCTTTCGAATTTGAAGCTGCGACTAGAAGAGCACATGCTGTGTGAGGATACTACTCCTGTGAATTGGTGAAAGATTGAAAGCCAATGTGCAGTGAAATAAATCTGGATAATCGAAGTTATAGTTTTCTGGAGTTTAACAAACGAACCTGTGCAGAGTTCTTTTGTTTGTTTGTTTGAATATTTATAGAATCTCTTTGGCTAAGCTGTTGTACTATGAAGATTGTTGGCGGAATTACCAATTGCATGAAGACCTTGAAGGCTGCGTTCTAATTTCTATCTTCTGAAGCTGCTTATTGAAGCTGCGAACTGATACTGAATTTCTTCTCCCTGAATTTCTGCGAACTGAAGCTGCGTTCTTGGTCAATGATACTGTCATTGTATCACTTTAAAACTTGAAGTTGAGATATTAAGATTGTAAATCACCTTGGCAGAGACTGTAGACCTGCAAGGTTATTGTTTTTCTATTTCTCTTTGTCATATTAAGTTCATTATTGTAAATTACACTAGCAATTGCAGAAGATGCAATCTATAGCATCTGGAGAATCACTTTGCTTCGCTCAAAAAGCAAAGAACCACACCAAAGACCAATCCAAAGGAGAAAGCAGCAAGAGAGGCAGAGGAAGAAAAAACTTCAGAGGTAGAGGAGGCAGAAACAACTCCAGCAAAAGATCAGATTTGAAGTGCAAGCGTTGTGGAAAGATTGGACACACAGCAGATCAGTGTTGGGCTTCGTGGGACTCCATCAAAGACAGACATAACCAGAAGAAAGATGACAATAAAAACCAAGATGCTAGTAAATCTTCAGATTCTACTCATTGTATTGTTGCACATTGTAATCTTGGTATTAATGAAATGACTTCACTTTCATCTTACAAAGATTGTTGGCTACTTGATATTGGTGCAACATCACACATGACTTTTAGAAAAGACTGTTTTGAAGAACTTAATGAAACAATAAATGGCATAGTTTACTTTGCAGATAAGTCAAGTCTTAAACCAAAGGGAATGGGCACCATTCGGCTGAAGATGCCTGGATTCCCTGATTTCTTGTTGAAGAATGTTCTTTATCTTCCAGAGTTGCAGAGAAGCCTGCTGTCCTTGGTGGAGATTCGACAGCGAGGCCATTCCATCCACATGTTTGATGGAATAGTAGAAATAAGAAAGTCTTCTGACAACCAAGTCATCATGACTGGATACGAAGATGGGAAGCTGCTGAAGCTAAAGGGTTCATTTGCAAGAGTTCAGAACTATGCCTACCTCTCTCAGCATGGAGAAGGTAATTTGTCATCAAGTTTATTGTGGCATGCAAGATTTGGTCATTTGAATTATAACAGTCTTTGTTTGTTGAGAAAGAATGGTGTATTTGGTTTGCCCACCATTCCCAAAGAAAAGAGCAAATGTGATGCATGTATATTAGGGAAACATAGTAAGCTGCCATTCCATGAATCTAATTTCAGAGCAAGTAGGAAATTAGAATTAGTGCATTCTGATTTATGTGGCCCAATGCCAACTCCTTCTGCCAATGGGAATAAGTATTTTATGACCTTTGTTGATGACTACTCAAGAATGTGCTGGATTTACACATTAAAGACAATCAAAAGCATTTCAAACATTCAAAGACTTTCATGCATTGATAGAAAAACAAGCACAAACTAAAATTGGTACACTTCGTACCGACAATGGAAAAAAATACACTTCAAATGCTTTTGAAGATTATCTTCGCCAACATGGAATTGCACATCAGACTATAGTTCCCTACAATCCTCAACAAAACGGTGTAGCAGAAAGAATGAACAGAACCATAATGAATATGGTTCGCTCAATGATGTTTTTTAAAAATGTAAAACTAATGTTTTGGGGTGATGCAGTGAAATGTGCATCCTATTTGAGAAACAGAAGTCCCTCAAATGCTCTTGATAACAAGACTCCACATGAAATGTGGTTTGGCCATCTCCCTTCAGTTA